>JBBPCS010005693.1:0-10313 GCA_037974645.1 Hollardia meadi
AAATCAGATTTTCAGTGAGCACAGAGAAAATTGACACTTTCAGCAATGAATGTGAAAACAGCCTTATAGTGTCAGACACTGCACATACATACATTGTACACAGTTAAGCTCAAACATTCAACTGGAGGAACAAGAAGAGAAACACAGTTTCACATGAGGGGAACTTTAATGTTAGCTGCGTTTCATCAACAGCAGCAGTTGTTCTTCTGTTTGGGAGCTACAACTTTCTGCGCCAAGTTTGAACAGCAGCAACATTTCCATTCATGCAAAACTTCCTGCCAGTGTGAAAGCTGGAACTGTTTTGGCCACATTTGTTTGACTGTGTCAACATTTCCATGCACTCCTAAAGTTTAAACCGATACAGTGTGACCCCAGAGTGTAAGAGGAGGCAGTGTAGTGTTGACATGGAGATTATAGATTACCCACATGATCTGTAGAACTCACCCGAGCCCTGTTATTGTGTCAGACATTCCAGAGTGAGGGCAGGTGGAGTCTAAATAGCTGCAGTACAGTTCCTTGTCTCTCAGTGTAGATAAACCTTGATCAGATAGGAAGGAATAGGAATGTCAGCTATGCTCGGATTTGATTGATGAGGGGTTTTTTTGTCCTGGTTTGTAGCCCATTTAAAGGTAGACATTGTCACACAATTGAAATAAATGCAGAGAGGTTGGTCAGAAAATACCAACCTGCCCGTCATCACTCTCTCCAGTAATGAGAGGTTAAGACCACAACAGACCCTGCTGTATTTGAGAGATACATTTTTTTAGAACCATGAGAATCCTAGCCAAGTGTACCTATCATACATGATTTTAGCAAAAAAAAAATTATAAAAACTATAAAAACTATAGCTTTAATGAACCAATGAATCGTTGTGTTCCTGTAACTCATCTCCTGTGTTAGTGACTGTCCCCACGTTATCTGACAAGAACTTTATTTTAAGCAGACAAACCTGCTTTAACACACATTTGGGCCACTTGGGGGAAGCCGAACAAGCTGTAAAAGCAATATCGACATGTTACCATGTCATAAAGTGGATATAGCAAACATGTTAGCAAACAGTAGCCAGCAGACATGTACCAACGATTACATTCATTTGAACTGGTGTCCCTGGCCACCTGGTTAATTTAAGTCCAACATTGACAACAATATTAGTTGCTAAACGCCCCACCATGTTCACCAGTTAACCAGTCTGCTGTTTGGTGCTGGGCAGACCAGACCTCTGTGGGTGTATCAGAGGTTCTCACTGAAAACATGTGCTGACAGATGGTAAAGGTGAGGTGAACTGCACAGTTGCCTGACATTAGACGGTAAATTTTTATTTTTACTTCGCAAATATGGTGCAGTTTTAAAGCGCAGCTTTAAGGTAACCTATTGGGCCTTTATATACACGTGCTGGTTTGACTTGGTTTGATCACGTCAGCACAGCACAGAAGGGATGTGCATCTCCATTACAGCAGAGCTACCCGCTTGAAGGTATCTTTAACTGACATGCTGCAACTCCTTATCTAAACTCTTCTGCTCGTACTCCTCCTATAATTGAAGAAGCCGCTAACAAAGCTCTACTAATTCAGGGTTAAACACATTTAATTTCCTATAAATTATTCGCAATAAAAGTCCCCCGTTATTTTGTTACTTAAAAGATTTTGTTATGAAGCAACAAAATCAGGAAATGTTGGGTTTTCACCAGCCGTAACTTAATACCACTTTTACAGCTGAAAGCGAACGTGATGAACTTGGAGATGAAGGGAGAAACTAAACTTCAAAGCATAAAAGTACTGAGAGCTGAACACAAAGACATGACCGGAGTCTGTGGCCGCCATCTGCAAGACGTCACCACTGGAGGTGGGCCAGGTACACTTTGGCCCCATTCTGGAGATGGTGCATCTCGGGCATGGCTTGGCATGACTTGGTGCGGAAACGTACAGTGAATCAGCATGGTTTGTCTAGGTGCGGCTAAAAGTGCCAATGGAAAAGCAGAGCTCAGGGAAAAATATTGCCTTTCTCAAGTTCCTGGCTAGTTACCTGTAACTGCATTCTACATTTGCCGAGCCAGTTTCATAGCCTGGAGCAAATTATTTCATTTGTGGTATATACCAAACTGTCTCTGTACTGAGCACCTGCTCATGAGGTATTTTAGAGATGGTTTTGTATGTGTTGATGCATTAATTTCTACACCCAACACCAGGATTTTATCTTGTAAAATTTGAGAAATCTACATGTATCTCACTTAGGGAAGATGGATTTTTCTGTAATTCTATTTAATGTAACTTTTGGCAGTTTTGGATGCTTGCTTCTTTTCTCCAGAAACACTTCCAGTGAAGCAGACCATCTGGAAACAACTTATCCCCCCTTATACCAATCTAGTGAGTCAGCTGATCTCCCCAGCTAAAGGCTAAGTGATCCTTTGACCTTTCAGCAGATCCACTCCAAATAAAATGTCTGGTGGGTGTTAAAAGTTATAATGAGCAGCAGGCGCTCCCAGTGAAGAGCGATTAGGAAAAACAACAGCGGAGCGCTTCATAACAAATTAGCAGCCAGCTGCAGCTCCTGCATTTTATAGGCCTGACTGGGCAGAAACAAGCTGTTTTGCTAACATTTCAGGTCTCCCAGTCATTTTAGTTCAACAATAACTTGCACAGACAAAGCGAGGCATTGTTGGGATGATTACCTCTTCTCAGCATGTCTTGGATATAATATTTTTATTAACTTGATAGAGTCAGCCATGGCTGATGCCTGATGCAAATTGTTGTAATAGGATCCTAAAATAATATATATACGCTTTATCATCTCCATCACAGGCCTGCAATCCTAACTGGCTGCAGACTGCTTTTGTCTGCATGTCAAACATGTCCCGGCACAGAAACCTCACCGGGTTCAGAGAATAGGCCCTGTCTGTTCCTGCTCCGCTCACTTCAAGCACGCTATTCTTTCCAGATAGAATCACTATCTATTTGGCTCTGATTACACCGGCTGAGGCAAACAGGAACAAGCATTCTCACCTGTCACAGCAAAGCTGATGCTTAACAAAGAGTAGGGTTTTGGACAGCTTCAGTGTGAGCAGACACAGTTTACAGGCTTTCTTTGAGCAAACTGGAAGAATAAGGGACTGTATGCAAATTATTTCTCAAGCCAAGGGGCAGGTCTATTAACTTTTCCTTATCTGAGAGTTATTGTTATTCTTCCCGTTTTTGTTTTCAATTTATGCTTCGGTGAAAATCTTTCAAATTGTCTCGTCTGAGTGAATTTGTGTCGCCATCTGTATTCAGCTCAAATTGCTATTTAAATCACGAAAATGTCCCGCTGTATATATTGTTTTTAATTTATTAACTCTATCTACATTGACTGATAAGCTCCCAGTCTGTATGCGAGCAGCAGATTTCCCTCACTTCCTACAGTTGGCTGGGAAATAATGAAACGATAAATAAACACACTGCTGATTTCTTGCCATTTAGCTGACATAAAAATATTTTGGGTCAGTAAATGTCTGCTGCCAGTCAGCCTGAGGGGAGCTGAGATGGCAACGTTAGTAACTCTACTCACTCATAAAATTCTTCAGGTGTGCAACATGAAAGGAAAGTGTCAAGTGACACCTTTTCTGCTGAAAATAAATAATTTCTGTAGAGCAACCTACCACAAATCAGCCTTAAGGTTCAGGGTCCCTACCCGTGCAAATAATTTTCATACAGTCCCTAAATCAAATCGGTTCCATCAGAGGTAAGACTAAAGATCTGTAGCCTTGACTACCTGCACCCACGTCCTTACAAACACCTGAAATTTAAGAGAAATTCCAAGCCACAGAGTTGAATATGATGATAGCTCTGATGGTGGCCTTGACACCCGGAGTGAGTGCAGATGAGGAGGAGATAAGGACAAGGATAAGTGTCGAGAAAAGCAAACTCCTCCAGACAAACTGGTTGCCCCCTCAGGTAGCATGTGTTGAAGCAGAAGTATGCATGCAAAGTGGACACCCTCGTTTCATCCATTACTTCCCAACACACAACACAGCTGCTGCAACACAGGCCAAGGAGGCCAACGGCAAAGGCAGGCTTTCTGCCATGTGTGAAAATATATGGTCATGGTGGGGTACATGAGGAGAAAGGGAACACAGGACATTTTCTCACTTACTACCTCTATCAAGCCATACAATGGAGAGGAATACAAAGGAGATGAACAGCTTCAATTGTGGTACTCACAGCATTGGACAACTACATTTTAGAAATACATATTTCAGTCTTTAAATGCTAAATGTTCCTCTATGTTTAGCTGCTAACTTTGTCTGTTTTTTGTGATAAGAGTGGTGAGTGTGAACCAAAGCAGTAAAAATCTGGAACGAAAAAAACAAAATACAATTAGCTGAAAGAGGCTAAAAAGCTCGGTCGAGCTGAGGTAAGCTGCAGAGTTGGTGAGAACTCTCTGCAGGTTTGTCACGACAAGCCACATGTTTCACTTTACACATTGTCATTTGAATCATTACTAATACTGTATATGACAATATTGATTAGTGCATATTTCCAGAAAGGGTCCCTAGATAATAATAATAATTTTAAAAAAAACCTCAAACACTGTCAAAACACTTTATATATGGCTGCTTTTCATTAAAATCTAGTTCCTATTAAAGCAGTTATTGACAAGATCTGTGGATTATCCAGAAGAACTGGGAAACTTGCAGTAGAAATTTAAAAATTTCATTCTTCCATGCTGTGAGCTGTACAAATCCATTGTACTGAAGAAGAGGTAGGGAACCTCAGAGGCACATGTCTCAAAACCTGGACAAATTAAACCACAATTATCTTCATGTCCAGATAATTAAGGTGACTGACAAAAAGTTTTTACCTTCTAGCGTAAATGCGAATGACAGAAGGATAGGCAGAAGAAGAGAGTGCGCGAAAGATACATAGCGAGACGCGGAGTCTTGTGAGTGAGAAGTCAACAGGGGTCTGATTCATGGAACCCACCTAAATCTACCCTTTGACCCCAATATATCTGGCCAGACGTTGACAGAGAATAGTCCTCTTGTGCTGAAGAAAAACACAGGTGAGCTAACATTCGTACCAAACACCTTTTCATGGCTACATTATGTCATGAGCGAGCAGCTGCAACTCAACACTGGCCTGAACCACTGACCTAGCAGCACGGTGCTAATCATATTAAACCAAGACGACTGGATAATTAATAAGTTAGTGCCTCGGTCAGGTAAATCACTTCCACTGAGGCGATGTAATATCTATTAGTGTTAGCTTCTGTTGTCGTGGCACTGTGGTGTCTGCACAGCTGGGCCCCAGTGCAGCCTCAGCTAGCGTGGCCGTTGCTTAATGTGTTATCCAGTTGGCTCGGGTGACTGTAACAACAAGACCTGTTTTTGCCCGGCACTCTTTCAGTTCGAGTGACACCCCTTCTCCCTCCACAAATCAGGTCCCTCCAGCACATGGAAAAGCCATCTGAGAGTCCCGGAAGGCGCTAAAGTGTACCGCGGTGCATCGTTGATGTCCTCACGCCGTTATAAAATTTTAACGTCCAACAGCAGAATAAAATTTGCCAGGTAAAATGTTCTCTCTTGAGGCCTGCGCGATGATTCTGGCATCAGGTCTGTGTTTTGCTTTGGTTTAAAGCCAGATTCTGGTGGCCTCTTTAGCAAATCCAACAACTTTTTTTTGGATCCCAATCTCCCTCCTGGCATTAAAGAACAGACATGAGACGAAGCTGAATGACAAAACAGAGGCAGGATGCTGGGTTCATCCTGGGGTCGGGACACCTGTTGCTGCTCCAAGTGGGTCTTGAGGTCCCAATGTCCCAATTCCTGCAAGGCTGACAAGTATGGAGTTATATTCAAGTTGAAATTTTCTAGCATTTTGAAATGAAACAATTTTTTGCAAGCACATATGCTTTAATTTATAGAGAAATTATTGTCATGCAAAGAATACATTTAATTTGAGCAATTCAATACATTTAATTACTGTGCACAGAGCAGGGAATTTGCAACCTTATCGGCAGACAAGAAGGATTCAACGGTTTGTTTTTATTAAAGATCCCATCCACACGTGTGCCTGACATGGTTTTTGTAGAAAAATGTATAATTACCACATTATGATCCTTAATATGGCACCTATTCCTTCTGCTTTATTAAAAATACCAGAATATATGAATATGTTTAAGTTTTCCTGCTGGACACAACATGTCTCCTCCTTCATTGTAAAGTCTCAGTGTATGAGCACTGGAGGCTTCAAGTTTCCACATCACACTTGTGTCTGCTGAATATTGGACTCTGTGACATCTACTTTGATCACCCTTTAACCTCTGTCACTGAGAAACTGTACGTCTACTACTCTTGTCTAGTCCTTCTCATTCTCGTTTTTTTTGGGGGGTCCTTTTTCCTCAATCGAATTGAGGGTGTTGCATTCTTTTTGTGATTCTGGGCTATATAAATAAAAATGACTTGACTTGATCTTCCAGTGTCCTCTCAAACACACTGATCTTATCTGCTGGGTGTGGCAGCAGTAGAAAACTGGGTTCTGTCTCTGCAAAGCCAGTGATGAAGACTGACACACAGGTTGGTGCTTCATACCAGCCAGCAAGCCCATTACTGGACGTCTGAAGTTTTACAGTTACAGCTCCATAGCTGTAACAGTTTAAGATATCCTACATACATAGTACAGGGTTGATTAGCTCTGCATGCATTTTACTTTCCGAAAGAGACAAGCTGTCAATCACACATCCACGTTACACAACGATTGGCCAGGTGTGCGGAGGTGTGATAGTGGGCAGGGTTTAAACGTCATCAAGCTGTCTTTTCAGTCTTAACACAATATATTATTTTATATATTATTAGAACATGAAGGATCATGTGTGCAACATAATTCATCGCCTCTCAGCCCTCTCTATGACAGGAGGGTTTTCACCCACCATTTGGAACAGGTTTAAACACTTTTATCTTGTTACTCTTAACTTGTTTGGACAACACTTTGCTCAGATTCATTTGTTTGAAGCATGCTGAGACCTTCACTGAGTCACTAACCTTGAGTCACTCATTAGTTGCATTCTTTCAGTTAAACGGGTAACTTTTCTCAATCTTTATGAACAAACTAACCTTATTAATAATATCATTAACTGTCAAGCTGACTGTATCAGTGTAAATCAAGATTATATTGGCTTCTCTTGAAGGGGAAGGAGAGCCTTCACAGTCCCGTGGTGCTGCTCACTGAGGTTTTACTCAATCATTGAGATTATTTCTTCTCTGCCTCACAGAAGTGTTTCTATGACCAAAACTCAGATCCGCCAGCGGGGCCCTCGTCCCCAACCTTGCAAGAATAGAGGCCTGTTGGTGTTGACTTGTGTCAACGCTGTTACCACATTGTAAATTTTTATCATTCCTGAGGTGCAGCGAGGAGTCGCTAAGCTGTGCAGCTCTACTGTGATGCATGGCTGCAAACGCTGCTTTGACGCTGTCATCAGATGTCACTCTTGTTGACGGCACTGAGATGTAGGAGCTGGGTTTTTTTTACAGCTCCTCAATCCCTCCTTTTCTTCTCTGTTTTTAGGATTTTAAATCTACTTTTGCACTTGTGGATGACACTAATGTCTTGTTTTTAGGCTCAACACGAGCAGCTTCAGTACACGTATGTGTTGCAGTTTCCAGCGGTCACACGGTTGACCTCCACACTTCCTCTGTGGGTTAAAGGTCACACCCCTGGACAGATGTGGATCAGTTAGCCTTTTGCAGCCACACAGATTCATTCTGCACCTCCTCATACAGTTCATACTGCCCCCCACCCCCACAGCTGTCAGTGAGCCTAAACCTTCTCTCGGCCTCACAGCAGGACACTAGATCAAGCTCCAGATGGAAATCTGGGGTGGAAGGAAACAAAACGTCCACAACTGCATGAGAAAGTCTACCATAAAGCCAACCTTAGCTGCTTTTCAGTATTTTGTGTTCAGCAAAAAAATGCTTTTCTCGCTCAATCAAGTTTTAACTCAAATGTTTATCGGTATAAATATATTTTGTCGACCACAAATTGCAGTATAAATATTGTAGGGGTGCATTCTGTCATGTGTGAACTTTAAACACTTTTTTTTTTTGATTAGCTTCCACAGTTGCTAAACAATGCACACCACAGGGCTGACGAGAACCAGTAGGCATGAAGTGAACTACAGCCTTTGACTGAGCTGGTGAACCATGTTGCTTGTGTAGCCGTTCCAGTTTATTCAGTTAACAATATCAAGACGGCATCAGAACACCAACATTTTGACATCATTGGTTGTACTTGGTCGCTACCAGGTGGATAGCCAGCTTATAAATTAAGGTACGCCATAGCCTAGTAGATGGCAGGTAGGTCTACGTCTTAAATAGTAACTAGCATGCACTAGAGCCCATCATAGCTACCTTATGCCTGTGCAGTGGTTAAATGACTATGTTTCACGTGAAAGGAAATAGTTCTATGGAGCTGTTTAGCAGCTTTTAGCAAATTGTTTTGGTTTTAAGACCCACAAACTCTCACACCAACCTCCCGCAGCAGCAGCAGGCAGCTGACACACACAACTAGCTGGTGAACACAGCGGAGCAGTTAGACAGGTAGTTTTAATAGTTTACATGTGATTAGACCTTCATAGATGAACCCTCATGTCTGCGCCTCCCTGAATTTCACTGTACAAGATTGACCTCAGGAGTTTTGCATACCACGTTAATTAGCCACAGCCACCCTGACTGACACTGCAGATGTTTACAACGCTCTATGAAGTTTGTCTGTGTGTATAAAACAGCTCCGTTGTTTCACTCATTTTCCACCAGATCTCCTTTTTCTCCCATCTTGGAAGCCTACATCAAATAAAGCTAAGCAAAGTGCAATGACTGGCAGCTTGATATTTCTTGCCAAAGCGGAGACATTTTTAATCTAAGCAGAAACTGAAGTGTGTTTTTGCTTCCAGCCTGTCAAGACTGTACCTGTTAGACTCGCTAGTTATTTCTCTGCAAGGGCTCTTACTGTCATTTACAATACCTGAAATACCCTACATACCAATACCTAGTTTTGCAACCATGCAAATCAGAAATGGCAGCAGTAATATCACAATGTGCCATTGTCAAAGCAGATTATAAATCATAAACACACATAACTTCCCAGCATTTGTTGTCAAAAACGTGTTTAAGTGCATCATTCAGAGCTGGTTGGGAGCGATCAGCCAGGTGAATCTCACCACTGGACATTCAGAGATCACTGTGCCCGGAGCAGAGGCTTGTTCCATTTTCACCTCCTCCCACCACCTCCTCCCCTCCTGCCAGAGCTGCACAGAGACTTTGTTGTGTCGCACCAAAACAAGGCCTGCAGCTCCAGCTCCAACGGCGGAGAGAGGCGGGAGGGCAGAAATACACAGAGAGCTGCATTTGGGTAAAGAGAGGAGAGTATTGATTAGTCTGCTGTTGACATCATTCACAGCCAGACTGGTCATTTGTATTTTAGCCCTTTAGCATCTAAAGTTTTGGCCACAATGGCTGCTGTTCAGCAAACAGTTCACCCACAATGAAAATTCAGTCATTATCTACTCACACCCATGCCGATGGAAGGTCAGGTGAAGTTCTTATATATACTGTATATACGGTCCCATCCCAGGTCATCAGATACCGACGCTGCTTTGTTACATCCCTCATCTTATCCATATGCACGCGGTACCTATAAAGCTAAAATTATGCTTTCAATGTCCATGACTGTACAAGGGTCCGCCTGATGTAAATTTTGTACATGAGAGACGCATAGACTCTGTCTATCCGATGTACCTCCAATTTTTGTGTCAGCCACTATGCTATGGCCAGCCATGGAATATGTCTGCGTATGTGTGGAAAGCGTCCTCCAAGTGGACCTCATAAAGTAGTATGAACAGATACTGAACAGTGTCCGCAGCTGTCTGTGTATGCATCATATTCAGGCCTTTAGGGTCTGTGTGCGACACGCAAAGCCTTCCTGCCAAGAAGCCTTTCTACCATGGTTTACGTGAAAAGGCAGGTTTAAGTACAAAAAGGACTTGGTCAGGTTTAGGAAAAGATAAGTGACATAAGGTTTCACACAGGACAAGAACCACGAAACTTATGTGTATCACCCACCCTTGGGACTTTCTTGGTTTTTAAACTATATTGTCTTGTGCAGTTGCTCTAATTGTCTCATATTGACGTGGATGGGTTTACATTAAAACTAGTTTACAGCCCGGTGCATCTCATCCAGACGTGACAGTATTTGACTCTGGGAATTACACTATTGAAAACACACACACACACACACACACACACACACACACACACACACACACACACACACACACACACACACACA
>JBBPCS010005694.1:0-10312 GCA_037974645.1 Hollardia meadi
TTTTGGCATGTGCATGCAAATTAGCACAAATATCTACAATCCGCACAACAAACCACTTGCGAACTGCTTGCTGATCAAAACTGATGGTGATTATCAGTGAAATTGTCATTCTCTTCACAACTTCTAAACCTTCTTGAACAATCAAATGCAAAATGAGTTATGCAGTTATAAAAATCTGTCACACAAACACATGTATATCCCATAACTATCAATGACATGGAATGTTTGTGATGTCAAATTACTTGCCTTTTGACAGTAATGAACTAGGAATTACAATGAAAGTTTTTTTGTTTACAATAGATGTAAAATATTGCTCCACATATTAACTGTACACACAAATGTGCATACCCTTTTTTCTGTGTACTAATATAGAGTATTGACTTTTCTCTCTCAGCAAACTTTTACCCACTGTTGAAATTCAAAACTAAAAAGTTCAGTGCGATAACAATAGCATTCAGCTAGACAAAAATTACATTCTTCTATAGTACAGTAAGCAGTCAGTGTCAAGAAAAAAGTTGAACAAAACAGAGATTTGTATATAATAAGCAGGGTTGACTGCTATGGTGATAAACCATCAAAACATTTTACACAATGACAAAACACTTTAATGGCTTTGGCCAATTTACTGACACAATAACTAGGTTTAGAAGCATGGATGAAATGTTTTGGGTGAGTTGCTACCATTTCTGCAGATATGCAATAGAGTTGTTATATCCCATGAAACAGCTGTGACAATTGTACTCAAAGTTTTGAGAATATTAAGACTGCTTTAATAAATGAACCAAAACAGATAAGAAAAACTGTACAGATTTCATTTTGGTGGGTCTAAACGATGAAAGGTATGAAGTACAGCCAGTAATTCTAAAATATATTGTGAAGCTTTACATTGCATGGCTAAATACACGATGCACAATCTTGCATGCATTCGGGTTTTATTTTTATGGAGTGTTTAGCAATGGGACTGTCACAAGATTAGCACTGTCTAATCGCTGCCCAACCTACTCAAGAACCCACAAAGGTGTGACATATATTGACCACACTTACTGTATATAGTATAGAGTATACCACTCCTTATTGGGGTTTGTTTTTACAGCTGTGCGTAACAATTATCCAATTTATGTCCCTACTTACAGAATGAGATAAAGTTGTGAGATGTGGATGAAAGAGTGTGCTGAAGAATATTGTTGTGATGAGTGAGATTAATGTCTATAGACTTTAATAGAAACCATGTATGATGTTAGAAGTATCACAAGTTAAGTTGGGCGTATCACACTTTGCCACATGTAACTCCATGCTGTGTTCCAGCTGGTTGTAAACCATGTCTTTGTGTAGGCTCTTCCAGATTGGACGGCTACATTTATGCAAATTTCAGTGGGCAAGTATGTGATCGTGATTGGAGGAGAGTAATACCCATAGTCCCCATAGAGTCCAGCAACTACAGAAACTAAATAAGTTTCAACATTTTGATTCAGTTGCTTTAGCAAACCCATGCGAATTGTTCACCTTCAAGAACAGCCAATTCATGAGTCTACCCACCACCTGAGATAACACTCAGCTTCTTTAGACAGTGTGCAATGTATCTGAGAATTGGATGTTTTGACATTACCTTACAGCAAATATATTGTCTGAAAAGGTCAGCACAACAGGTTTTGTATGAGTTCAGAGACTCAGATTCAGAGGCTCGGTGAGAGAGTGGAAAGGCAGAGAAGAAGAGCGAGGGCATCTGCTTTGACCTAGACAGGGAATAAACAAACAAACAGGCTGCCAGGCTATCAGCACACCCAGTCAACAAACAGGGAGGCTGACAAATCTCCCTCATAGCTATGGAACGGAGCCAGGTATCACGCAGGTTAGACAGGTGAGATGTTGGAACCACACACAGGTGGTGTTGATGTGACTTTGTAGCAAATCCCTCTTATCTTATCCATATGATAACCTTCTTTTATCTCACTAATTCCTTGATTACAACCATTCTTTCAATTTTGAAATAAATATGAACCATTCCATATACGTCTTAGCATCACTGCCCCAACTGAATGACTTCCCCCTCTGAGGGTTGAAGACAGACATCAGGCCAATGATGTGATTAAACTGACTGAGCATTGATTACTGTTACACAGAGAGCATTACTCATTCACCTCTTACAAATGTAACATTAGGTATCATTCCTCATTTATGGCTTGCTCTTGCTATGACACACAGTGAAACCTATACTTGCTGTTTATAATACATATGAGCAGAGCTCAAAGTCTCATCATGTATGAGCTAAGGGTGTGCCCATCATCCTGAACATTCCAACCACATTTCACTAATTAATTCCTTCTTATTGGGTTGAAATTTCTTGAATTACTGTTAGATATAATACGTAACATTTATACATCAAAATGTCTACAAACTAGGCTTTTGGTATGTATTTTGTTGAATTGTGTACTTGAATTATTCCAAATGTTTCCAACAATATTAAAACGCAGAGAAATCTGTAATTTCATTCAAGATAACAGTGTGTTTTATTTGGTCGCCTGTCACTATAACTTAAGAGTGAGGAGGGGAAGTCTGGAAACATGACTAAACATAACATAAATTAAACTTTAAAATATTACTTCGTATATAAACATTTCTGCCGGAGTCAAATAAATTGATTTTCATCTGCAATGGTGGTTGTTTAACAATGAAGATCTCTTGAGGCAGAAATTATATACTGTGCTTCGAAATCAGTTCACCTTGTGTTTTGGCTGCAGTGGAAACCTTAATTCTCTTAGCATGACACTGCAAGAATTTTAGAAATGACATAACAGTATCTGCACTGTATTCTGTGAGCCAAGGGTGAGTGTAGCCACACTCACTATTAAAACAGCCTATAAATGACAAGTGTGAGCTTCTGATTGCTCATTTTATTGAACAATGTGTGAAGAAAGCCAGTTCAATAATTTGCCATTTATTGTTCCACTTCTTTACCGGTAGACAATAACAGGGCCAATAAATAAAGGTCAGAGCAGCAATAAAAACAGCTTTGTTACTATATCACCCTGTCACGCACACAAGAGAACATCCTGTGTGCTCTAACATTCAGTGAACACAATGATTACACACATATGGCCACATATAGCCATACCTTGCAAAACACACCAGTGATCTTCATCTTCATCTTCTTGAAAAGTCACCTGCCAATAAGTGCAGTTAACTCTCAGACATGCATAGCTCTCTGTTATTTTTGGTTCCACTCCACCACTGTTTATTGTAATTTCATTAGCTCAATCTCTGTTATTCTAATTACACACAGACATCTTTTGCTGCAAATAAAAGTTAATGAGCTTTTATGAAAATGGCTTGACGTGACCTTTTTACTTATTCATTTATATCCCTCCCTCCACATCCTCCTGTCCCTGTCAAACTGCACTGTGGACAGTCGCTGATATCATGGAATTGAGAGGGACAGACACAACTCTCTCAAATACACACAAAAACACACACTGCCAAAAACAGACTTCCCAGTCAACATCAGTGACACTTTTTCCTCCTCCTTGTTTTCAATAGATCATTTAGCCTTGTCATCCATAAATCTTCAAAATGCCCTTTTCAAGCTGCTCATAAACACCCTCATAGATCTCCAAAAATGCCACTCTGTGGCAAAAGCTGTTGATGGTCATGAGCCCACAGCGGTTCAGCTCCCTACAGTCACAAATGATGAATATCCAAATGAATGAGTACATTACAGTCTGCCAGGCAAGGGCAATTTTGGGCTTCTGGGTTAAGGTGTCCAAGTGAACTAGCAAGGTGTTGATCAAGAGGGGTAATGTAAATGTTATTTACTTGTATCGCCTAAATAACCCAATAAAGCATTAGTGGAAGAACATGATTTTATTCTGTTGTTATGGAGTACTTTGGTCTGACTTCAATTTTGCATAGCACAGGGTGTAGTATCAGGGTCATTTCGGGAATAATCTGCTACTTTAAGGTCTTGAACATTAAATAATTAAATTTTCCAAATAACGTTACAAATGGACTGTTCAGCTTATCGTGCACTTTAACTGTAAGAGCAAGTAAGACATCTACAGTAATCTGTTTCTTGTGCACAACAATGTTGGGTTTTTTTATTATTATGGGTGGGTAATAAAGGGTGGGAAATATTATTTGACTCACTCTTGCAATATTGAATAGCTGAATGCTGTAGGACTGTATATTTGATAAATTAATCAGTATAACAAACAAGCACAAAATAGCACGACCTCTTAATTTATTACCAATAAAACAATTTTCAATGGTGAACAGAGACTTAATTCAACCGAAAGAGCTATTGTAAAAACACAGACTATCAAATCTCCCTTCCCTATTCAGAAATTATTTACACTGAATTATTACTATCTAAATAATTAAGTGGAGTAGTAGATGGCCGTGAGGTTCATTAGTCTGGTCTTTGCTTGCAAGAGCACCATTATCGTATTGCCTTTAATGTCAGAAAAATACGGAGTCAAGGTGGGTGATGGCTGCTACTGCTGCTTTGGGCCACTGCGTTCAACTTAACTCAAAAGTTTTTGCAATGTCTGTTGTTTTTCAATGTTGATGTAAATTACCTCGAGCAGCTTCAAGTGCCATTTTGCAATCCATAATTCATGTTTGCTGCAAAGGGAATCAAGTAAAAATATAAAATATATAACACTTCTCTAAAACAGTAAATGAACTTCCAATGAAACTACAGATGCATAAACATACATAACCAGGCCAGTAAAGATCTGATATAGTCATAAAGGTGAAAAAACAAACAAACTGGGAATTGGAATAACATTATTCTGAGTACTGCTTTATGCTTTGGGTAAACATGATGGTCTTCATTTTAGTCAGCAGCACATGTATAATAGCAGGATATGAGAATCAGTCTAGACTGTGGTTTGTACTTGCTTCACTTTGATTTGCTAGGCTTTTCAAGGATGAGTAACTAATAATTGTGTAAGCATCCTTGTACTTGGTTCAGAATAAACTCTTACTCTCACTCATAAACAATACTACCTTTTCTCCTGTAAGAAGATTTAGCCTTGCACACACAGTTATGTATGAGCCAAAGTCCAGTTAGTTGATCAAATCCATGTAAGAATATATTATAAAGTACTGTATGGCATTGTTTTGACCTGCCACGGTGAACCATACTAATGGAAAATATGGTCCAGAGTTCACACAAATTCCACTGAAAGGCTTGGCATGAGCACAGCGTGAGAACAGGTTATCTAGGAGGATTCACATCTGCAACCAAAAAAATGAGAAATACAGAAAGATCACATGATGAGAGCACAAACTTCAAACTGTGGCTTTCTCTGTTAAGGTAAACAACTGCACCATACCAGGCAATCATCAAAAAACACAGCAAACAATCATAACTGCAAAAGCACTATTTTGTGAAAAAGTCAAGTAGCACCTTTTTTTTTTTATGGCATACATTGTGTTTGCCAGACACAGACTGTGGGTGAAATGCACTCCGACCACAGGATTGCATAAATAGCTAAATGTGTTTGAGGGAATGACATTTTGGCCTGTGGCAATACTGTACCCAAAAGAGGTCTCAAAGTCTTGGATTAGGGACATTCATTTCTATCTGAGATTTATGCATTATTGTCCCGAAGCAACCCCCTGACCTCATCTCCTGCCCCTCACTGTCCCCACTGGAATGAAACATTCATCATTCCCTTATGTGGATGTGCCAATGGGAACAGGCTCTTCTCTATTCCTCAATGAGACAGCAGTCTTTGAACCATAGGGAGGGAATACTAAGAAAAGCAGTTGGATGGAGGGTGTAGCAGGCCATTGTTCCAGTCTTGTACACCAGAGTGAAAGTGAAATGGGCCATGGGCGTTATGTAAAAGGACAGTGTGCAGACTTCTACATGAGACAGGGGTCAGTGAGTCCCCAAATATTAAGGCTCCATGGGATGCAGAGCAAGAACAAGCACTGCTGTAATACATATAGAATAAAAAAGTGTAATGATAGCTGGGAAGTTACACACGATGATACGATTTCTACCAAAAACAGCCAGAAGGTTTCACAGACAGCAACATGCAGGAACATGCAACATTTAAAGGAAATGTGAACACTACACACCATTGGCATCAGGCAATGGTGGATAACAACAATAAAAATACTACTACTACTACTGCTAATAATAATAATCTTTATATTGTGAAAGATGTTTACAGTTTGGGTAATAATTTTTTCAGGTTTCTCTCCAATAATTTTGGCTAAACTTGGGGTTTACAACCTTCAATAATAATAATAATAATAATAATAATAATAATAATACAATGTACTGTACTGTATACTCATTGGATTTAAATCTACACTTTTTCAGCAAGTTGTGCTACAGTAGATCTTCTGTGGGATCGGACAACGCGGGCCAGCCTTCACTCCCCACGAGCATCAATGAGTGCGGGGTGCTATTGTAACGAGATAATCAATGTTATTCACTTCACCTGTCAATGGTAATAATGTTATGGCTGATCGGTGTAAATAATTACGTAATGACTTATAGTGTAAGTTAATGATTGAAATGTCTTTTTAAGTGTTTGTTTTAATTTGTTTGTCTTTCAAACAGCTCATCCAGTGTAACCCAAGTCACCGGAAGCCCTGAGATCCCAAATTGATTTGAAAAATTGATTTATTTACACCCTTTTTTTAAAGCTGAAATCTTCACTGTGGCAACACTAACATTTTTAGCTTCCCGTTCGCATGATGGTGAGCAGATAAGGACTGAAATGTCATTTTTGGGTGAAATGTTCCTTTTTGGTCGACTGTATGCATTTAGTGAATATATGTATGTATGCATTATTTCAGCATCAAACATGCAATGGACTGTTTTCTGACTTAACCTGGTGCTGAATGTTCAAGTATAAGAACAACTGAAGACTAAAGGAAAGTTGGTTAGTGGGACCATACCCATCATGTCTGTCACCGTGTATCTGTGTATCTGCTCAGTAACATGGATTTGCTGAGGAAAATTGCGTCTGATGTCAGCTTAAAACAAAGGCAGGCCTTACAGGATACCTAGTGCTGGCACTCATGCTCACCCCGCACTTCATTCCCCTTTAACTCTCTAAGATGAGAGTGTTGAGCGGCCCTGATAGCTACTGACATGTCACTGACAAATCACTGCAGGTAAAGTTGACTGGATTCGAGGCTCGCTGCCAAAAACCTCAGAACAAAAGAAGGGCTTTGGAGGAGACGGAACTGAAGGGAGTTAACTGGACTCCTTTATTGGCCTCCTCAGCCTCATAGCCACTTTCACACTCCAAAAAGCTTGATCACTCATGTATGCAGGTCAGACAGAGTCAAGTGTATAGTACATGTTTCAGCAGCTTTTGTCCTCAAGCAAGCATTGTTAAAATGTACAATTTTTTACCAGCTGGTTACCGTTTTTGATTTCCTCACTTATGCCGTCTTTCTTCATCGGTCTGCTACCAGTGTTTGGTGTGATCACAGAGGTTAAGGCTGCTACACAACTGGAACTCTTAGACAATGATGAGTTTATGATTGCCTTTGAAAATGACATTGGAGGGCACCAGGATGTGGGTGAAACAGCAGCTGGCCTCTCAGCTTGACATTTTCCACAGGACTTGGGACAGGTTATCTTCCATTATAGGTTATCTTTGTTAAGTATCACAAAATGACCTCAACTGAGTCCTGAACTGTAAAAAGTCACATCTCAGCCGTAAAGTAGCAAAACATAACACATACAACAAGCAAATGGTAAATTGCTTGTTTGTGTCTCCATGTTACCATGTGTTGCCCAGATATACAAAGCGACACAGATGCACCTGTACTAGATTTTGTCCAGCACAGGGGGAGCAACAGCGTGCGGTCAGTACTACCTGCAGCATTTCACTCCAGGCCTCTTTGAGCAGCGGAGAAGTCCAGACTGTGTTAGTTCCACCTCAGTGGTATTCTACCTGCTCACTGGCCTGCACCCGTCCCTGCTGCCTGCCACCTGTATGGTGCAACAAAATACACACACACAGACCACCGCACACACATAACCGAAAAACCAGGCCATATCACAGTAGTAACCTGGCTGTAGACAAACGGAGTAAACGGATCCATCTCTAGCTCATCTGTCTCCGGGTTAGGGCAAGTTTCTGCATCTGTCCCTGCATGCATATTTGTGTGTAAATAACGCATGAGACTATTTGAATTTATACAATAAATGTGTCACAATTGTAATGATCTAACAGTCACAGCTCAATATTAACACCCCAGTTGAAGAGGATTAAAGGATAATACCAGGTCAATGGTTTTGACCATTTTGTCTAGTTGCCATGGAAATATCATGGGAATATCCTTATTTTTGTTACAAATCTTGCCCACTCACTTCAAGATTGCTCTCCTCTCTCTCCCAAAAGCATCCTTGTCATTAGCAGAAGAAATTATACAAGAAATTTATCCTAACCCGCATCTGCCCTTACTTCAATCACACAGGAAGCCATTTTGAGATGCTTGCGTCATGGTTTAGTCTTCGACAGAAGAGCAGAATGATGCAGATGGTGACTGTCGAGGCTTGTGGTATAAGCCAAGCTCAACACTTTGTGGTAGAGATGAAAAACAAAAAATTGTGAATATGAATAGATGGATGGGACAGGAGCTCCAGTGGGAGACAGACTGCAGATTTTCTGAGTCACCATGATTTCAGTGCTCTAACCTCCTTCATTGACAAGATTCTTGGTCATACAGTAAAGAGACATACTAATGCCTGAGGTAATATTCTATGTATATGGATTACAATATCAATCAACCCCTTCCACTACATATTTGATGGAAGCTTTGCATTGTGATGCAGGATCATGTAGCTAAATGTCCACCAGGGAAGATAATCCACTCTCTTGTCTGTACAAGCTGGCATCCGTCCACTATTCTTTGTTTAAGGGGAAATAAAGAGGGTCAGATTTATTGGTATTCAATCACGCACTAAAGCAACGGTGGTTCCTGGTGATTGCTTTCAAGTAAAGTGACTGTCAGGACTTCTGTCTATAGAAGCTCCAAGAGCAGAGGAAATGAAATCACACTAAAGCCAGCTCTGCCTTTTCATCACAATAAAAAGGGGAGCTGGCATTATCATCTCACAAGGAAAAGGGAGAGGTGAACTGTCGGCGTGTAATAGACCTGATGTGGTAAAGTGGTGAAAAGGTCAGTGCATCTTCTAGAGTTAAGCCAGGGAGAACAGCTCCACTGACAATAGAGTAATAGCATCTTTGAGCTTGATCAGACATGTGAACAGCAGAACAATCTTCTCGAGGATTGTGATTTCTTTTGCCCTCTCTGTTTTTGCTCTCGCTTGCTTTTGTTATTGCCTCTGTATTCATGAGCTAAGTCTTTAACTGTGCAGTCTCATTTTTACAAAATTTTACAATTTACAATTAATAGTGGTGACTTTGTATGACTTTGTTGCTGTGGTGGACCTAAATTAAACCAATGTTAAACAACAAGCATTAAAGCATTATGTGATTCTAACTTTTAGCTGTAAAAATGAAAACAAAAAACAAAAACATGGCTTAGTGGAATATATAGGCAACAGCTGGGAGAGAAAATGGGAATACACGCCATGCTCATTGTATAAACTTGGCATGCACTGATGGCTTAACAAGATTAACCCTATTTTCACATGAACTATGTTTTCTGCATTTACAGTACAGTGAAATTGTGTAAGTCCCAACATCCGGGGTGACCTCTAATCTGATTCGACCCTTCGGTCGAAGTTATCCCTTGGCAATAGGCCTAGACAGGGGAGAGAGGAAAAGATAAAGGGTGACCATTATCACCAACACACACTGCCCCTGACATTCTACCATTTGCAATTAGTGTACTATATGTCCTTTTCAGGCTCCGATAGTCAAAAAGCCCTTTAATGAGAAGACTGTGAGTCAATATTTACCTTCCCTGCTCGGCTTGTGAACAGTGACGCCAGAGGATGTGTCTCGATGTGTTTGTGTGTTTATGGAAATGTGTGATTAAGTCCTTTTGCTGGGAAGGATGGCTGTGAATAAATGCGGCGCAATGTAATGACTGCTCCAAAAGCATGGTGAGATTGAATAATTACAATGATCATATCATAATGTCAAAACAAAGTCTGTTTTCTTGCATCACATTATTGTATCATCATATTCACCATGATGATGAAACTGAAAACTGTGATTAAGGTCCATGTCTGCATTATAAAACATTACTTATGTTGGTGAGGGAACTGGATGTACAAAGGAGAACAGTTGAAACTTCACACACACACACACACACACACACACACACACACACACACACACACACACACACACACACACACACA
>JBBPCS010005695.1:0-10311 GCA_037974645.1 Hollardia meadi
GTAAAACTTCTTTAAGTAGCTTAGTTGGGATGGGGTCTAAGAGACATGTAGTCGGTCTAGATGAAGAAATTGTTGAATATAGCTGCTGAAGGTCAATATAAAAATTAGTGTGTAGAGGTATGGGGAAACACCTACAAAAGCACCCTACAACCATTATACATACTGCAAAAAAGAGCAATAAGGATAGTTAACAATGCTGGATATCGGGAACACACAAACAATCTGTCTTTAATTACTGTCTTACAATTTAAGAGGGAAACTAACTTTGAAGCAACATCAATATGAAACCAATATGAAAAGCATGTGTATATCAATTTTTGTGAAATGCACTGGGTGAAGAAATCAAGCAAAGCAAAAATGTCAAACAGTTTAAAAAGATTTAGAAGGAAATTATTTTTGAAAGATACAGGAATGAAGAAGACTAATGTAAGTGGCACTTTAATGGTAAAACTGTTATTGTTTTTCTTTTTTGGGGGAGGGATAATTACATCATGCCATGGTTTCTTTGTGGGGATGGACACTGGGGAGGAGAGTGGGATTAGTATAGAATAGAGGTAGGACTAAACAACCATGTTGCTTCTTCCTACTCCTTTTCGGACATGAAAAGCAATTTATTGCTTCTCATTGAATCTCTGTGAATATTTATTTTGTTTTGTTTTGTTTTTGTCTTTTTTTCCATTTGTATATTTTGTCATTGTTTTTTTTTTATATTCGAAATAAATCAAATCAAATCAACGTAGTTGGCACTAATTTTCTTTTGATTGGCTAATCGGTTAATCAACTCATCACTGCACCTCTAATGAAGAGAAAGTGTATCCTGGTGAGCTAACAGTCACTAATTGATGAAACAGAGCCTCTCAGGTCTGGTTTGCATCACAAATTTGGCATCTCAGTCAACTAAAACAGTGAATTCAAAACGTTTTTATGTTTTGAATTACCCCTCAGAGTATTTTCTTGATAAAAGTCTCTTTATAGATCAATCAATGATCAAACTGGGATGACTTTAAATCTCAATCAATTGAAACAGCAAACTCACAGTGGCCATGGCTCAGAAGGTAGAGCAGTCATCCACTGATCGAAGGATCGGTGGTTTGATCCCCAACCCCTGCAGTGTGTTGCACTTCAACACACTGCAGGGGTCGGGGTCCTTGGGCAAGATACTGAACCCCAAATTGCCCCCGGAGGCATAGCCATCTGTCTGAGTGTATGTGTGAACGGTTACCTCTCCTAATGAGCAGGTGGTACCTTAGATGGTAGTCTCTGCCACCAGTATGTATGAATGTGTGTGTGAATGTGACAAGTGTTGTAAAGCGCTTTGAGGAGTCGGTAGACTTGAAAGGTGCTATAAGTCCATTTACCATTTACAGCAAATTTCCTATCTTCCAAAAATTGTGGTGAAAGTTAAAACAATAACTTCCACCTTTAGCTCAGGACCCAGCACAGGGGTTCTCAACCATTTGTAACCCACGTCTGATTGTTCAGAAACCATTTTGTGCCACTTCATCCAAGGGAACGTTAGCCAACTGTGGCAGATGTCAGCTGGCTGTGGCAGATGTTAACTAGCTGTCACAGACGTTAGCTAGCTGTGGCAGATGTTAGCTAGCTGTGGCAGATGTTAGCTAGCGGTAGCAGACATTAGCTAGCTGTGGCAGAACACGTTTATCTTTTAATTTTAAAATGAAACTGGTCATTAAAATTATGCATTTTAATTTGAAATGTTTTATTTATCGAAATTATTGAACACATTCAGATATTAAAATAGCTATCTTTGTAAATTACAACAACAATAATAACAATAACAACAATAACAACAACAACAATAATAATAATAATTATTATTATAATTTGGCAGTACCACTGCCTCCCTGGCCCACTGGTTGAGAATAGCTGTCCTATAACCCATTCAAAGACCTCTAATGGTCTCCAGTTTGAAAAACCACTGAATAACCCCCCCTCCAACATTTTCCAGTTTTTTGTCTCTGAGTTAGGTGTCCTTTGAAATGATAAATATGCTAAATATGTTTAATTCTCTTAAAATGTTTGATTTAACTCCTCTGTGTGTGTGTGTGGATATCAGCAAAAACTGTTAATTCATGTCTCCCTCAATCTCCACCTCCTGATCGAACTATGTGGGTGAGGGAGGTGCAGGTGAATGTGTGAATCTTTCTGTATTCTTCAGAGACTCATGCTCGCCAAGCCACACCCACTTTTTAGTGATGCAATCAAATCTTGGACAATTTTGTGCTGTGTCTTAATGGATAAGGGCATGGGCCTCAGTGTGCAGAACTCTCCTGAGCCAAAGGTAGGGACCAGCCGCTCTAAAGTGCTCTGACAGATGTGATAATTATTAATTTTTAATTAAAACTCATCTGAATACTTCCTCCACCACTGTTTAATAGATGAAGTCACTGGCCGGGGTTTTTACAGGTGGACACCAAGCCCCCAGGAAGATCGCGAAGCTGATTTGACATAGTGGCCAAACCAAACCGTGGCACTACAACGTCATGTGATGCACAGGGGCCCAAAAATACTTTTTTCCATCAGCTTAAATTGTGAAAGGAGCAGCTGTAAAACTGTGGATACATTTTTTTTGAGCGTCACAACCCCTATGAAATGACTCATTTTGATGTCAGAATTTGATCCATTTGGTCCGAGTACATTTGTAAAATCTAGAAGAGCCACACGATTAAATTATTTAATTCCCATTCAAGTTAACGCAGCATTAAACCAGAAGTTAGCTGCTTAACCGGTGGAAGTCACTAGTGCACCTGCTCTATGGGCCCCACAATGCGGAACATCCAGGTAATTTTAGACCTGGGAAGTCAATCCTTTTTTGCTTCATGCGCCACTGAGCAACTTTCATAGGAATGAATGGAGCCCCGCCTCTGACGCTGTATCTAGATTTCTCTTACTATATCTATGGTGGAGACGCACCATAACACCCCTCCCCCCAAAAAGACTCAACTCAACCCTGTCTGACCTGCACAAACATCAGCCACGCTTTATTTGCAAACAACAATGCATCACCAAAAATCATTCATGACTGCTGTTGCAGTATTTCTATTGTATAATCTCAATCTACACATATGAATAGGCCATTACTAGAAGACAACAGAGAATAGCTTGCTAAGGAGATGCATAAATAACTACTGAATCCTTCAACACTGATTTCTCTGTGATCTGATTGGCTCGTTTGTGGCTGCATGTGGAGCTGATTGGCCGGGTCAGGAGAAGGTCGGATCGGAAAATCATCTCGCGCTGGAAGGATGCTCATGTCGAGCTGAGTGGTGTGTTCGCAACTTCTGAGAAGTGATGCTTGACACTAAGTGTTGCCATGGATACCTGTTCCTCTGAGGGCTGCGCTCCATCTCATCTCGCTTGCTATGAAAGACATGTAGGACACAGTTATGTGCATTTGTGGATAAATATATATTTATATTCCCAGTTTGGCATCAAAACGTGTGAGTGTAAAACAAACCGCACACAAACCTCTCTTCCCTCTCCCAGCCCCGGCTGCCTGAAATATCTATTTAGCTGCTGAATGCCAGCAGGTGGTGGAAGGTGTTGCTGGGGGGTGAGAGGTGCTGGCTGTCGGGCAGCAGGGGGGCTGATGGGGCTTTGGCAGGTGCAGCTGCCCCTGTAGGCTCCGCGGGGTAAGTGACAGTGAAAAAGGAGCACCTTGGAGACAGGGTTCAGAGGTTAGACAGTTAGCATGTTGTTCACAATGCCTGCAGGAATACATAATCTATTTACTGTCAGAGGAAGCAGGGAAATACATCCGCACTTGGCTGCGGGGTTGAACACTGAAATCCTGTCAAAGGTCCAGGAACGGTTATTGTTTCATATAATTGAGTGAGAGTGAACAAAACAAAAGAGATAGAGAGATTATTCTTAACAGATTCTCTAAACCACTAACTTAAGGACCTTAACAACATGACCAAAAAATGGGCTGGGACAAGACTTTTTGGAATAGCATCATTACTTACCATTATGAATCCAAATTGTCATGGTTTCGGTTTACATATGTCATGGGTTTTGAGTTTCCAGTTTATATTCACTGTGTTTGTTACCTTCTGTGTTATCGTCTGAGTTTCTAGTTTGTTATGTCCTGTTTTATTTTGAAGGTTTTCTTCGCTTGTGTTTGCTTTTCACTGCCTCCCTTTGTTCTTTTCCTGCCTCCTGTGATTACCCTCATGTGTTTCACCTGTGTCTTGTTAACCTTCCCTTGTGTATTTAAAGTCCATGTGCTCCCATCTTTCTTTGTCAGTTCGTCGTGTTTTAAAGTGTGCCTTGGTTCCAGTGTCTCCAGTGCATCTTGCCTCTTTGTTTCTTGGACTTTGCTTATGTTTGTGGACTTTGTATTTTTGCCTCAACCCCTTTTTGGATTTGTTTTGCCTATTGGACTTATTCTTGGTTTTGACCCTTATTCTTGGTTTTGTTTAATAAATCTCTGCACTGAACCTCTCTGCCTGCGGTGAGAGTCGGCTAGCCATAGTCAGCTAGCCACCGGCCTGCTAGCCTCCTGCCAGCTCCAGTCCCAGAGTCGGCTAGCCACCAGCCTCCTAGCTACCTGTTGCCCTCCAACGATTCCCTGGTTTCTCCTTTCTGGGGAACCCAGCTAGTCTTCAGGATACCACCCAGAAGGAATCGTGATGTCAACCTCCTTCACTGCCCAGTGCCTCAGAGACTTTGCTGCAAAGCACTACAGAGTTGTCACACAACCCATCTGGTTCCCAGTCGGCGGCCCGGCCGATGCCTACTCCTGGTTCCCAGTTGGCGGCCTGGCTAACACCTGCGCCTGCACGTTCCCAGAACCACGTTCCTGTGCTGCAGCTGTCCCCAGTCCCAAAACTGCGGCACTTATCTCTCCCTGAGTTGCAGCTGTCCACAGTCCCTGAGCTCAAACTGCAGCAGTCACCACTCCCAGAACTGCAGCCACCTCCAGAGCCCATGCTGCAGCCTTCCCTGGTCCCTGCTCCTGCTGAGCTGCTGCAGTCTCCTGTACCCTCGCTGCAGCCCCCAGCTCAGTCTCCTGTGCCCTCGCTACAGCCGCGTCCAGTCCCTGCTCCTGCTGAGCTGCAGCTGCCCCCTGTGCTAGAGCTGCAGCTGCCTCCAGTTCCTTCACCCCCTGTGCCTGAGCTGCAGCATGGTCCAGCTCCTGTGCCCCCGCTCCAGCGGTTCCCAGTCTCTGCTCCTGCCGAGCTGCAGCTTTCCCCAGTTCATCGGCTGCAGCAGTCCCCAGTTCCTGCTCCTCCTGAGCTGCAGTTGTCCCTGGTTCTACCTCCTCCCCGGCCAGCTGCCCGGCCTCCAGAGGGGTTCCGCCTTTGCCGCCGGCCTCCAGCCCGGTCCCCTGAGGGGTTTCGTCTTTGCCCCCGGCCCCTGGAAGGGGTCCCATCTTCATCCCCAGTCTTCGAAGAAGTTCCTCCTGTCTGCCCTGCCCGCAGGACGTCCGCCTGAGGATCTCAACTCCACCTCTGTCCTGCCCCCAGTCCGTCTGCCTGAGGCCTGGGCTGTCCACCCAGGGCTTTTGACAGACTGTTTTTTTGGTTTTGTTTGTTTTTACCTCAACCCCTTTTTGGATTTGTTTTGCTTATTGGACTTATTCTTGGTTTTGACCCCTTCCTGTGAGTAAGATAGCTAGTAGTGGCAAAACACATTTGTCTGGTGATATTCAAATGCAACTGGTCATTGAAATTCTGCATTTTAATTTGATGTTTTTTTACATTTATGTGAATTATTGAGCCCATTTAGATATAAAAATAACAAAAAAAAAATCTTACTATTTACAGTACCACTGTCTCTGTGGCCCAATAGATGATGCTCTACGGCCCACCAGTGAACAGCTGCTCTAAACCTCTTGTTGTATTGTAGAATTGTTTGCTCCTTCTCCAAACTTCCCACACACAAATTTGTGGCTGAGTCAAAGTCAAAATGTTCAACTGTCACTGAACAAAGAGGAAATACTGTAAATAGAACTCATAGGTATGAGTCTTGTCTTCTTTACACAGAGACTGTATTGGTGTGTGGAGGTGTAAGTAGGCAGGATTTTAACTTCTTTCTCATTTTTTGTATTTCAGAAAATTACTCCTATTTACCACAGTAGGCTGACAGAAGGCATTTGTTCATTCTTTGAGCGTGGCCATTTGGAAAAGGTATAAAAACTTTTGCCTTGGTTGCACGGCACATTGTACAAACTACTGTAGTCCGTCAAGTTGACTCCATTATTGACTATATCTTAAAACTGTTCACTGTCAAAGTCTTCCGTTCATTTTCTTACATTGTCCCTGGCTATAAAAGCATGATTGAGGTTATTATTGTTCTGCTTAATAAATTTAAAATGTAGATCAACCCTGTCACCTACAACGAACAGAATGTCAACAAACAATGGCGATTTTGCTAATCCCCAGGTAGCAGATATTTAAATCTATTTTATTGGCAACAGGGTTGAACAGCAGTCAATTCATCTGAGATTGGCAAGGACCCCTGTTGGTCGCCAGTTTGAAAACCACTGAATTAAGTTTTTAACCACTAAGACAGTTTTTATCCCATTACAACTCTAGCGTCAGCTGTAAACGTACAGGGCTCTGCTGTCAAGCTAGCAAGAATAAATATGCAATGTCCGGTTAGACTTTCAAAATAAAGCTAGCTGAAAAACATTATTTCTTATGTTGTATGTATGTTCTGTGTTTGACCCATCCAACCACCCTGACCACCTCCCAACTTGGACTCACTCCTTATTCTCCTATACTAGCGTCTCCAGAAACAACACTATGAAGGGGTAACTACAGCATCATGATAAGAAGCAAAGGTCCACTGACTAGGCTGCCATATTTGATGCGCTGGGAGTGAGACTGGGCCGGTCCTTTGATGTGATACATATGCAAAATTAATGTTTATTTCTCTTAAAATGTCTTATGAGGCCTCTGTGTGTGTTTGTATATCAGCAAAAACTGTCAATGTGTCTGAGCTTTACAAGACAAAAAGCAGTGAACGTTTTTTTTTTCTCGTCAAAATGAGTCAATGACAGTTGATTCTGGGTTGTGGGAACATAAGTGGCCTCTGTGTGCCTCTCAGCTTTGTTTCTCCTCCTCCTCCTCTGTTGCTCCTTTGTGGCTTCTCTCCTCAGTGAAATGGTGTCACTTTCACATAATGTCTCCCTGGGGATGTTTTAGGCTTCATACATTTCCAACTCATTTACTTTGCCAGCCTGGGGACTGCAGACTGGCTATGACTGCTCAGTGTGTGTGTGTGTGTGTGTGTGTGTGTGTGGGTGGGTGGGTGGTTGGTTGTGTGGCTGAGTCGGTGGTTATTGTGGTCAAAAAATGATCCTCCTTGGGGCAAAAGAGTGTGTTAGATGTTGTGCCTAACTGTGGAAATTGTGTGGTACTTGGATCTGGCATCATCTCATTGCATAAGACACACGACACAGAAATAAGAATTTAACTCTGTTTCTGCAGAAACATACAGACGTGATTCTGCCCAAGATGGAGGAAGTACTTTTATTCAAGTAAAAGAAGTAAAAACACAATGCAAACCACAGACATGTTAGTTTTGCATGTTTCATCTGTATCATATGAACATTTAATAGTACATGTATTTAACCTATTTGACCCATGTCCTTGTCAGGAAGTGATGGGGTGGCGGTGGCATGACACCTTAGTTCGATGACTTCCAACGATGACTACGAGACCACAGTTGGAGACCACTTCAACCAACCATCATTTGCTGCCAAAAAGTGGATGTTTTGAAACCACATCCGGGAGAGTTTCCAGCTGTGCTTGTGGCGGAAACCCCCCCCCCCAAGTATTTTGAAGTTGAGCTGAAATGAAAACTGTCTTTTTTTAACCCTTTTAGATATGAGCAAAAAAAATCATATTTATATCAAAATATGATAATCATTTCTTCTGTGAAAACAAAATCTTAAGTTTTCTTACATCAGCTACTGCTAACCAACCTCTGATGTCCTCCAGCTTCTCTGCCTGAGCTCTCGCTGATTTACAGAGTTTCCTGCTGAACAGATGGCTTTACTTGTTGCTGAAGTAACCGTTAGCCGATGCTAACTGTACCGGGCTCAGGGGGCGTAATGCACATTCAGCGCTAAGCGCTAGCGAATTTAAAAAGTCTCTTCCTACCTGACGGTTTGTACAGGAAATATGTGAATATGAGGAAGCTAATAGCACTCTGATTTCCATTTTATGTGGACTTTAAATGAAAAACGTGATTGATCTTCTCCTAACCCTAACCAAGTGTTTTTTTGTGCCTAAACCAGACCTTAAGCACAGTGTTGTCACAACAGAAAATTGAAACATAATAAAGGTAAAGTTTCAACCTATCAAATGTAAAGTTTCAACATAATCCCTGGTTTGCAGAAATGTGAAGTGCTAATATTTACTCTGGCGTTTGGGTTGTACAAAGAAAAACTGCATCATTCAAAATTTTAATAAATACAAAAATTATTAGAATGAAAACTATACTTGTCGCAAAACTACAAATGCTTATTATGCAGAATGGACAATTTCAGAATGAATTTAATTAAAATTATTGATGTATTTATGCATATTTTGATCTACAATATTACATCATTATCTTGATTGTTGATCATATTTTGTGTTATTAAGCTGAAAAGTAACTAGTAACTAAATTATTTAAGTACAAGACAAATACAAAATTGTACTTAAGTATAGTACTTGAGTAAATGTACTTAGTTACTTTCCACCACTGGATTATCTGTGTCTACCTTCCCAAACTGTGCATCATCTTCTCCACACTGACTGCACAGCGACTGACTTTTCGAGTCTTCATCCCTCTCAGGCTGCCACCCTCTGGGAGGACACACGGCTGTTATTTCCCCAGTGTTTGTTGAATTGTTTGTGCGCTCTGAGGCCACTGAACTGAGGTAGTTCTCTCAAACTGCACGGCATTTTATTAGCCTGCAGCCAATAACATCTGAAGTCCCCAAAAACGGACAGAAGGTTATAGCACTGTGTCTTAATTGCTGTATTTCTTTTTTCAGTATATATATATATATATATATATATATATATATATATATATAAAATTTTAAATAAGCACAGAGAAAAGTTACACTTGCACATACATCATTCTACACAGTGAAGCTCAAACATTCAACTCGAGGAACAAGAAGAAAAACACATTTTCACTTTAAGTTGTTGGCTGTTGGCCAGAAAAACCAAGACATTAAAATGTCACTATGGTATTTGGCCATTTGTTAACTTGCATGCTTTGCTATTTGCTGAAACTATATAGACCAACAATGAACTGATAAGAAAAATAATTGTTTGCAGCTCTCAGTCAAATCTTGTGGAAACAGAGCACTGGTATTCTGTAATCAAAAAGAATTTTATGAATGAATGCACATTGACTTTTTTCCCCTTCAGATAAAATAATTTTATCATCCGCCAGCATTTAAGAAGAAACAATAAACCCAGGGTTGGTAGATACTGAATCCTGTCCTTTGGTAAGGAGCAGCTCTTTTCTCGGCTCACCCTTTAATTGTTTTGAACAGACTCACTGGTGAGCAGTGAACAGTTTATTTATACATGCTATCAAAAGCGGCCTCACACGTCATTAAGCTTTGTTTTGTAACTCTTCCTGCTGGTTGGCATTGATTGCCTCTATGAATAGCTACACTTTGCTAGATGACAGACGCGGAGCGGAACACTGCAGCACAAATAACAGGATATCTGCTCGGCTTAAAGACACCAGTGCTGTATTCATGCAACACAAAAATGCTGTGATATTTTCTCTTAAGAGTACATGTGTGACAGAGAGACATGTAGTGACAAAATGATGCTGTGAAATTATTGTTATTCTAAATGGGGTGAGGTGGTTGAGAGGAAAATATGGGCCCAGTCGGTTGCCATAGTGATACAGGGGTACAGTGTGTTCACGTGTGTGTGTGTGTGTGTGTGTGGAAGCCATCGTATTTTGAATATCTAACTAAATGCGGATACTTCAACTGAATTTAGAGCGTTTTACTTTGAAAACCAGATGTGATTTGCATTGCCCACTCTGTAGATAATTTCTAGTTTTGCCATGTCAAATCTGTATTTTAATGGCTACAATCAATATTTTTATAAAAGCAATGAGAAAACAAGGTGATGAAGCTACAGAGAATTACAGAGAGCACAAAACTCTGGGCCCTATACAAAAGCAGTCTCTGTGGGCCCCCTTCCTCTCTTGACCCATGTATCTCACGCATCTTTAAAAAATGTTTTTACAAATAATTGGGCAAACAATTGTACACATGGATCTGTAGTGGTTATTAGGGTAGTCACTAATGAACTGTTC
>JBBPCS010005696.1:0-10311 GCA_037974645.1 Hollardia meadi
CTCTCTCTCTCTCTCTATCTCTCTCTCTCTCTCTCTCTCTCTCTCTCTCTCTCTCTCTCTCACACACACACACACACTCCTTTTTCTCTTTTCCACTCTCGGCATTCTTTTGCTCTGATCTCCCTGATTTCCCGACCACATGTGTATTCATAGCACAGAAACTACACCTCTCATCCGCTCACATAATCTCACTCTGTCTCACACTCACACTCCACATTTGTGTGTGTGTGTGTGTGTGTGTGTGTGTGTGTGTGTGCGCGCGCGGAGTTGGGTTTGAGGCAGCTGTACAAACTAAAGGTAGTGAGAGGGAGGAGGGCGACTAGGCTCAACTCTAAGGGAGTCGGCAGCAGGGGGACTGTGATTCGACAAACACACGCATGCAGCCGTGCATACACACACAGGCATAAAGACGACACACATGCATGTGCACTGATAGACACACACACACGCACACTCAGAGGTTTTTAGTCACATTATTCTGGCGCATGTGTTTCCAAGTTCTTTTTTTCTCATTCAAATAAAGACAAACAAATATAAAAAATTTAAATAAAGACTCAAGTAAAGAAAAAGTAAAGAACAAATACAGACAGTAGCCTACTGTTAGTGTGTGTGTGTGTGTGTGTGTGTGTGTGTAAGCAGAAAATGAGAATACCTTTCACATTGTATTTTTAAATCTCAATTATATTTTATTCTCTTAGTGATATTTTTATGCCTTTTTTTTACAGCTGAATTACTAAACTGATTTTAAATCTTGTATATTAAAAAAACTGCTTTAAAATAATTTATAAAAAATGTATAAATCTTTTTTTTTAAAGTAAATATTCCATAAATTTCCATATATTTATGTATGTTATATATATATATGTTATATTTCATATACACGCTCATACTCATATATTTCATATATTACCTTTGGGGGTCTCTTTTACTTTAAGTATTTCTTTCTACAACTTTTAAAATATATATATTTTAAGTGTGAATTTAACAGAAGTTTAAAGCAGCAAAAGTATAAATGGAACTTAAAAAATAAATACATTTTTGTCTAATCTAATCTAATCTGTCAATCTATAATACAGAGTGCATTCAGTCCAGTTATTCAACATGTTGATCTCCACAACCTTTATTAATGTTAACACATAAAACAACATTTCTAATATGAAAACTAACTCCTAACAATTTAGTCACACATTCTCTCCTTTACAGACACACATAAAGTTTGTGCGTAGCTTTTAGTCTCTCTAGTAATATCTATGTAAATTGATATACATTCCATTATTTCACACATGGCCAGCCGTTCACTGTGTTGTCCTGCACCCACAAGCATGAGCTGGTGCCTCGTACATTTTATAGAACGCTTAAATGTCCTCCTTTCCTGTTCGCCGCAGAGAGGATCGACCGAACAGCATGAGCTCAGTTTTGGATGACTTCACTGCGCAAGAGACACAAGACGGAGAATGCACACCAGAGAGGGACAGAGAGAGTTTTGGAGAGAGAGGTGAGGAGCATGTGGAAGAGCAACGCAGAGAGAAACAAAATGGGAAGTTCTTACAATCTGAAGCAACGTGCACAGTTCGAAATTTGCTGCAAAATTCACCGCAGCGTTGTTTCCTCTTTGCGCACACGTAGTTAAGACCCCCCATCCAGGCCCCAAGGCAGCTGAGCTATGCGTGTGCTATGGAAGCAGGAGAGCTTGTGTATGCCATACACCTGAGTTAGACTATGAGCCCTTTTGTTAAGTGTGCAATGGCCCGAGGGCTCGGTTCATGCTTTACTGTGAAATTCAAGAACCATGGTGGTTTTCATGGTGACTGCACGCTGTAGACTCCCGAAAATTCAGGTTTCTGCTGTTACAGGCTTCTACGCTTTTGCTGCAATTGTGGATATTAGAGACTTGAAGGTGTGGGATTAAGGTTACAAAGCAGTTGAGGGTTCCTTGCAAATCCGCAATTAACATTTACACCTTTATTTTGTGAGAAAATACATATAAATAGATATATAAATATGAAAAAAACAATGAAATAAGAGAGATTTTAGAGTGAGTTATGAAACAGCATGAAAGCCTCTGAGTGGGCATTTCCCTTGGCACTGGCTGACTAACAACCGGGAGTGGGTGCTGCTCGTAGACGTGCTGTCAAAATCTTCTTTTGTGCTCTTTTGTCTGGAGAAATGTCACTTTTTTTGTTTTTCCTTTTACGACAAATCCACATGTGTCAGTTGTTAACAATCAGCGGGTTAAGTCGTGCGTCCCTTCACAACAACTGGGAGGGTGTCGGGAGTTTAGCTTGGGTTAAAATATCTTTCCTTTATTGTTCCGAACGCGGTGATGGACAAAATCGGACCGTCAAAACTCGCAGTGCTGAGGTCACAAATAGGGGTAATGACGGGTAACAACGACAGAACCTCAGCTGGAGAACTGTGTTGCAAGCGACATAACGCATTCTTTTTAGGGGCTGCTCACACAGATATTGCCAAGTGTTCATGTCACAGTTGGTGCGCAACATTTCATGCCCCCAAGAGAACAATAACGTAGAGGGCGGTGTCACGACAGAACAAGAAATACAATCAAACGCCTCACACACACACACACGTGTGTTTAGAGTACGCTTATTTCTCAGCAGCGATTCACGCTAATTGCAGTTTGACTTCAAGGATTCAAATAAGTCATCAGATCAAGAAAGATGATTTTTTTTTGTTGTTTTTTTTTAAAAATATAATGTGTAACAATAAGGAAAAAACACATACAGAAGATACAAGGAAAGAAGGGCAGCAGAAACGCGAATTTATTGGCTGTAATACAACCAAGCCAGTCCGTTTTTATGAGTTCTGAAATGTAAAGATAAATGATCTTGTTTCCAAAGAACTCACTTAGTCCTGACACACACAGCCTAAATATTTAATTCTACTCTTCTTCTTTTCTTGTCTATACAACAGCATCATCATCGTCATGGTACCACACACAGGAGCTAATGATATAAGCATCATCTCCCATAGAGGTTAATGGAGTATTGATTTTAGGGTGGAGGCCACAGGCATGGAGATGAGGATATAAAGTGTAGAGTTATCCTCAATCTTTAATGCTGCTCCTTTTATTACATATTTACCTGGCACAAAGGCATTGCACTCTATATGCATTTATCTCTGTACCTATGTATGTATGTATGTATGTATAAGAGGGGTGCTGTGACAAACCGGTATTGACGATAACCATGAAACATTGATGTTACGTTAAAGACACGCAGATGATAATATGGTGTCAATAAACCACCAAATGTTAGTCTTTGTGGATTTTCTGTTTATCAGTTCGTCTGGTCACCTTTTCGCTATTCATTAACAGTGTTGGGTGGCGTTGCTTTTAATAGTAACTCGTTAAGCGACTAGATTACAGCCATTAAAAAGTAACTCGTTCGAGAAGTTTTGCGTTACCAAAAACGACGACCCCTTTTACGATGTAGTGTCAGCCGGGGGATGTGTCGAGTGGCGATCGCCTTCACGCGTAAACAAACAAAATAAGCTCCAAAATGTCACAAAAGGAAATGAAATATTACACTCAGTGTCCTAATTGTCCAGAAAAATACATCCACTTTTGCAACGATCGCCAACTGGGAAAGTCGGTCGAAATAAATCCGCAATTCACAGAGTTAGATGTGAAAATATTCTGGCTCCACATGCTGTTTAATTCCCTGCTGCCAATGAACGAAGAATAGGAATATAGGCGCCGAAACAATAAAACTCTTTGGCTCTTCTAGCCTACAGTACATTGTGTTTCAACAAACATTCAATTAATGGCAGTAAAAGACAGCGAGATATGGTGATATTAAAAGTGATCTGAAAATGTGACTAAATTGCAAAACTAACGCGTTACGTTACTCGTTACCACAAAAAATAATCGGAGTGCTCTGACGTGTCGCACCCAACGCTGCTCATGAAACACACAAGAAACGAAGAGGAATTTGGCTCCTAGCATTATTAGGGCCTATCCCAGCTGACATCGGGCGAGACGCGGGGCACACCCCGGACAAAACACCACTTCATCACAGAGCTGACACACAAACAACCAATCACACTGACACTCACCAATTAACCTAACTTGCATGTCTTTGGACCCGGGGGGGGTGCCCACGCAAACACAGGGCGAAACATGCGAATCCATCTATCAAGCTGATTCTCCATCACGTAAATGCTTTCGTGCATCTTTCCCTGGCCAAAGGTCCACTTATTGGCTACCCTGTTGAATGGGTGTGGTCCAATAACTTGTCCAATTAGCCAATGAGTAATCACACACAAAGCAGGACTCTTTTACCACACATTTGTCTAACATTTTACTGCTTACTTGATTTTGATTCCAAGCATGCTCCGAGTTGTAGTCTCGCTGTTTTGCATTGATTTGACAGAGGGTAATAAACATTGTGCCGGTGTGTGTGTGTGTGTGCGTGTGTGTGTGTGTGTGTGGCATGTCTAAAACCGAATCATCAATTACACATTGTGGCGAGAAGTGCGTGGTGTTATGTTTCTGGACCACACTACAATGTCTGAATATAAAGTTTTGGAAATGTTTCCGCTGGTTTTGTGAATCACATGCAGAGTCACATAGGACGCTTTCACGCTTACACATTTCATTTCCAGCCGTACCTACTAAGAGCGCCCCTAAATTAAAGCCTCGATGTCGCCGATCCATAAATATCCGTTTCCATTTCCACATACTTTCCTATAGGGTTGCTATAGTGCTCATTGCCAATGCTGCGACCTAAGACGCCGCTTTTGGCAAACAGCTGCTCGGCAAGAGCCACAGTCAGAGCTGTGGATCAAGAAATACAAGATATGCTAAATATGCTGCTCACTTAACATGCTTGTCTTTTACTATTCAATACAAGAAGGTCATATCACTACAGAAGTCTTAAGCATATGGCAGATTAAAATGAGTTTTTCAGCCCATCCAGTGCTGAGATGGAAATTTCTCTTTTTTTTTTTTTTGCTGTCTTGTACTTTAAATGTCAGGCGAATGCATTATTGTGTTATTGATATTACTTAAAGTCTATTGAAACCGACTGACTGCCCTTGACTTTTTCCCACTTCAGGGTCCCTCTCTCAAAAGGAAGACTCTTCCAAGGAGAAGAGATTACATCACGATCTCGTACACTTCTGAATATTTTTCTGACATTGCAAATAAACTCCTGCGAGGAAAAAAACATGGTTTTCTATGATAATGCTGGAGAGAGAGGTTTGGACTCACTGGAGTCTTTCTCTTTTCTCCATCCATCCCCCGACATACACAATATAGACTATAAGCCTTTAGAGTGTGTGTGGTATATGTGTGATCGATAGGGGGGTGTGTGTGTGTGTATGTTTCAGTGCAAGGTCAGCTGTTCCCGCCATTTAAACACCCCATGCGTGTGTGTACGAGTGTGTGTGATACGGGTCCCTAAGCTCTTTCATTTCATTGTGTGGGACCCCTACCGGGCAAGTTCACAACCTTCGAGAAAGAGAAGGCCAGAGAGGGATGGAAATGAAAGAGAACTGGGGGGGGGGGGGGCAGAGAGAGGGGGACAGAGAGAGAAGGGGAGACAGAGAGTGGCTTAAACAAGCCAACTGGTGAATTACAGAGGGAAAACAAGCAATGAGGCGAGAATTCTAAACTGGCAGAAGGGAGGGAAAAAGAGAGAAAAAGAAAAGAGAGCTTTCTCCGTTCTCTTAATCCCTCATTCAGTATGTGGGGATTTAAGTCAGTCGATGGTGAGATAACAGAGCGTAACTCCCTCTCACTGCGTGTGTGTGTGCGCGCGCGCGTGTGTGTGTGTGTGTGTGTGTGTCTGCCACTATGAGTTTGGACATTTCAGCCTCCTGGCCAGACTACAAAATAACAGTAATCATCTTGACCAGTGCACCCTGTAGCTGTGTGTTATAAACGTGTGTGTGTGTGTGTGTGTGTGCGTGTGCGAATATTACCCTGTCAACCCCTGTGCCGCCCATTCTAAATAACAGTGATTACTATGATCATATAGGAGTGGACTAAACCATTTAGGATAAACAATGGTAACCTGCTGTTTTGCCCACCTGTGGTTGAAGCAGGACACACACACACACACACACACTGTGTTTACTGTGTGCTTACACTACGCCGTACGCTTCAGAAAAGTAGCAATCTGCATGTGTGTAAACTGTAGTTTGGGCGTGACACAAATAAAAGTCCTATTCTCTGACATTTGACATTGAATGAGTTCGTTTTATAAAGCATTAATGAGAATAAAAACTAACTAATGTGTTGCAAATACTCTTACTACTGGTGTGTGAATGGCATTGATGTGTGTGTGTGTGTGTGTGTGTGTGTGTGGTGAAGGGTGGCGGTGGGGGGTTTAAAGGAAAGGTTGTGACCGGCACTTCTTTCAATCAGTCACACAGTTTCACTGGCTCGGGTCCTAGCAACCACGCAGCCATGGCGACGAGCATGCACAAACAAATTGAACAGGTTTTAGCTGTGTTGTCAACTTTCAACCTTCTGTTTTTGTGTGTGTGTGTGTGTGTGTGTGTGTGTGTGTGAGAGAGAGAGAGAGGGACAGAGAGAGAGAGAGAGTAGCACAATGGCAGGTGGTAAATACAGTAATACTGTTACTTTATATCTATTACGCACACATCCAGGGGTACGGCCCATATTAAGTTACGATGTAAAAGAGGGCTGTACAAGTGTAAGCGGATTACAAATATCTTGAGTGTGCAATATGAAGGAGATAAGACCTGAGAGAGTGGGTTGGTGGTGGGGGTGATGGAGAGAGCGGGCCGAGAGAGGGAGACAGAGAGAAGAGGTAGAGTAATAAAAAAAAGAAAAGTGGATGACTCATTCATGAGAAATGTTTCACCTTCCTTTCACACAAGCGTTTGAATCTTTTTCTTTTTTCTTTCTTCCCCCTCCTGCTCCTTCCCGTTCTTCTCTCACTCCCTCCTTTGTTCTCTCCTTCTGGATGATGTGATTAGTTAAAAGCCTCCATCCCCTCATCACGCTGATGGAGATGGAAGCAGGGAGGCCTGCGCCCGCACGCAGGCTTTGCCGACCTTCTTCTGCTCAAACCACAAACCTCTCTCACACACACACACACACACAGTAAGCAGGCAGGTTTGTTAAATGTGAAGAGGGCCCGAATCCCTCAAACAGCAAAATTAACCGTAAAAACATTTTATACTAATTTACTTTTACATTGTTTGTTGTCACTCGTATGATGACGACGAGCTCTGTTTTCTATACTGGTGGTTTGACAGAGTGATGGCTTTAGTTTGTCTTATTTAACCAGTCAGAGATCGGCTTCCTCATCTGGTTACTGGCTTTTATTGCTCCCAAGCCAACACCCCTCTAGCAGCCTTTAAAGATGGAACGATAACATTTTTATTGCCCCCTAGTAAAAATGGATGGGCATATGATTTGTTGATCAATATCTATGACTCAGTAATTGCTTTGTCTTTAAATGAGTGGTAGGCAAAATTTGTTGAAGGGCTGAACAAATTTTTGTTTGTAATTCCACGGATATGGGTTTGTGTCTGTGAGTTATCCCGACCGGCCTGGTCTGTTCTGGAATTTCCGGAAAGAGATGCCGCTGTTCAAGGATTAAGCAGCAGATTAAACATAGCTTGGAGACTCACAGAAAGAATCCAAGTTTGCATATTTCCACTTAAAAGCTACAAAGTGCTATTATTCAAAATGTCAAACATGTCTTCATTTGTTTTTTGTTTGGTCTGGATTTATTTACTTGTTTCCAAGATGCTGCTCTGTGTATTACAGCTCAGCATTCACAGAAGAGAGTCAGTGACAGAAAGGGAACAATGCTAAGTGTCGGTTTAAGCTGGCTAGTCTGAGAGACAGACTGGCCTACCCACTCAACAGGCCTGCACGCACGCACGCACGCACACTCAGCTAAACAGCCTTTTTTAGTGTCATAATCACATTTAGGAGAAGCCATATGACACAAGAAATAGCAGCCAAGGACAGACAAGGCAATGCGGGAGAGTGTGAGTTTATATGTGACTAAGAGAGATGAAAATTAAAAAGAAGACAAGACTGCGTGTGTGCGTATGTGCATGATTATGTGAAGTTTCTCAGTAAAATCACCCATATGCTGAGGTCAGCCGCACTATCACTAGCTTTCCACGCACTTTTGGGAAGGCTAGAATGTGTGTGTGTGTGTGTGTGTGTGTGTGTGTGTGTGTGTGTGTGTGTGTGAGAAAGGGAGAAACAGAGGGAGGCGGGGTGAGACATTCATAGAGTGGTGGTTATTTCTCCGTTTACAGTGGAAATCACTGGTTCTTCGTGTGATTAGGGCATTAGATTTAAGTGATCTTTTCCCATTTTAAACTAGAATTACCGCCTCGCCGTTGAACGCCTCCTCACACCGATCAGGGTCTGTCCAGACTCACTCTGATCACATGGTGCAACAACGACCAACCAAAGAGCTCATGGTGGACTACAATGCTTCAAATATAGATGTTGCTGCAACAAAGCTACAAGTTCTAAAAGATGATGCCTCCCGCACATCTTCAACACGGCAGCACAGAAGATCCAAACAATCTAAACTCCCCTTCTGTTCATAAATTATGATGTTGATTAATGGTCAGAAAAGTGTTATATTATGACGTCACAGTGGGGTTGACCTTTGACCTTGGCGCCAAGTCGACATTTGGACATTTGTGCGTTGCAGAAATTCCCTCAAAGTGTCCCTGAGATGTCGCGTTCATAGGAATGGGACGGACGGACGGACATCCCGAAAACATAATGCCTCCGGCCACGGGTGGGGGTTGTCCAAAACGCTCACTCGCTTTCCTATTGGTAGTTTAAAGTGTCAGTTAGAGACAGTTTCCTGTTTGTATGTTCTGTACCAACCCGCTCTCATCCAAGTGACATTTTGTCATGCGCCCTTCGTGTCTTATGCAGACGCGCACGGTACCCTTTGGTTTCGCAGGCCGAACGCGCAAAGGCTCGCACTCTGCACATCTTATCCCGAAGCACAAGGTCACTGTTACTTTCCTTACGTTTTGGCATAAAACATCTGTGACAGTTGGTGAAGTTTAGGCAGAAAATGTCTAAGTCGTGTGCGTCACCCTCCACTCAACCCTGACTTCCACCCCTGTTGGCACTTTCTCGCTTTGGAAAATACGTTGTGCGTCCGTTCAAGTCACCTGACACTGGTGCGGACGGCTTTGCATTGCTGGTACGCGAAGGGCCGTGACAAAACATCGATATCTGACGAGTTGGGCATGAGAACGGGCCGTCTGTACTGTAGTTTCAGGATGGAAAAGGTATAAAGGTTGGTTAATTTTTTAATTAATCTCACTAGCAGAAAAGGGCCTCTAATAAACACGCACACGTCCCTCCTATGCAATAAATACTTTACTTTCCAACTCCCTCTGCAGTGTATTTAATTATCTCTGTTAGCGCAGGCACAATTGATGGGCCACCAAGGCACTGCAATTGCTGACAAATCACATTACTCAAAGTGACAGAATTCCTTCATGATGAGTGATTGAATCATAGTGTTCACCAGGGATGTATCTACTGTAAAGCCATATCAGCACAACCCCCCCCCATCATCTTAGGCAGATTTCCAGTCTCTTTCATTCTAGTCCGAGCGCATGTTCAAGGATGTACACCTTAAATATAAAGAAAGTCCTTTGAGCATCACAGGGAATGTGTGCAACTTTGTGTGAAGGAAGTGTCAGTGAGAAGGAAGTAGTGGAAGAGGAAAAAGAGGACGCTCAGTGGCACTGTCCTAATGATGTAAGACAAAGAGAGAGAAGGAAGGAGTGAGTGTGAGAGAGAGAGAGAGAGCGGGGCAGATAAAGATAGAGAGAGAAGGGGAGAGAGGAAGAGAGAGCGGGTGAGTGGTAATGTCCTAATGATGTAGTGGCTGTCAGAGCATTTGCTTCTGAGGCCAAATGATCCTGTAAGAACAGCACAGCTATTGATCCAGCTATTACACAGAGCCACATACTAATGATCGTGTGTGCGTGTGAGAGAGAGAGAGAGGGAGAGAGAGAGAGCCGGAATGACATTATATAACAAAAACAGGTAGATATTGTGTTGTCTCTAAAAAAAGAAGAGCGTGTGTGTGTGTGTGTGTGTGTGTGTGTGTGCCATTTTAACATGACACTTCATCAATACTCCCATTACAGTGTGACAGATATGAAACCCAATCTAAACCCTGATCTGCTTGATATCAGATCTCAGTTCTCACCTTGGATACTCTCAATATCTCCTCACACACACACACACACACACACACACACACACACACACACACACACACACACACACACACACCACCACCACCACCA
>JBBPCS010005697.1:0-10310 GCA_037974645.1 Hollardia meadi
TGTGTGTGTGTGTGTGTGTGTGTGTGTGTGTGTGTGTGTGTGTGTGTGTGTGTGTGTGTGTGAGAGAGAGAGAGAACCAGCTGACAAGGCAAGATTGGGTCAACACAAGGGCAGCAGATGAGAGTGAAAGTGCAGTCCACTTCACACGTGTTTGTGGTTATAATGCATCAGTAAGCAGAGCAGTCAGTCAGTCAACAGGACAGCATGTGTCTGCAGTCACAGCAGGTATAAATGCAAACTTTTACCTTCCCTGAAAGCAAAAGATTTGCTTGGTTGTTTGTTTTATTATGTGCCCATTCATTTAATATCTTTTCATTCAGTGTCGTATTTCCAGGGACAGTTGGTTTCAGTTACCCATTTTGTTTGATTTAGGATTAGGATTTGAAGAATTAGTAGTGGAAAAAGATAAGGGAAATGTTTTATTGTAGTATTACAGACTGAATCTGAAAGTTACTGCAAAAGTGGGTCAACTGACAAATACAGAGTAAATTTGGCTTTTCAGGACCCATGTGAATCTGCAGCATGATGCTAACAAAAACCATGATGTACTATAAAGTAGTCAGGTTAAGTCAGTGCTTAGAGGGTTTGCAGTAACACTATTGTGATGTAATCGAGCAACTGTTCAGCACAGTTTCTATGTATTTTATGTCCATTCATCCTCTTGTCTTTTCTTTTTAAACCTTTTCTCAGGCTTTACTGAATAGTTTAAAGCGTCAAAGCTTTGTTCCTAACACTGACATTCAAATTCTTAATCGGCATTTGAACGTTACACAGCTTCTTTTTTTTCATGTCTTTTCATTTTGTTTAAACCTGGTATTTCTGCACAGTTGCAGATAATGATTAGGCTACACTAATGTTATTAGTATTCTACTTTTTGTAGAATTTGATTCCAGTGGTGGCTGCGTAGGATTGTTTCCCTGTGATCCAAACATTTTCAATAAATCCAGAGCTTGTGAAGTCCAAAAGTCCAAATTGAAAAAAAAACAAGCTAGATGTAATAATTTCAAAAATTCACAACATGTTCTCATCTAAGAAAATCATATTTGTTGTCATTTAGCGTTTCAAAAACAACATTTTCACTGTGGTCAGAACTATTTGCTCTCCTGCTTGCCTCACACAGAAAGGCAGGCCATACAATACATTTATATAACCACAATAACAAAAAGTCAGGGCTAAACTCTAACTTTTTTTAACCAAGGAGTACACAAGTAATTTAGGAGCATAGTGAAAAATGTTCAAGTAACATGGGTATCAAGTAACACATCAAGTAACACATGCAAACATATTTTTACTATGCACCTTAATGTGTCTAAAGTTAGACTATAACTACTTGTCAGTCATATACTAAACATATTCAAAATGTTAGAATTTCTTCAATCAGTAAACAATTTCTAAGCCTTCTGTGTAAGCCTTATATTTATAAGGTTTAAACATAGAAAGTAGTGATGGATAATACTTGACTCATAGCAAGAAAGGTGATTGTCTGTTAATGCAAAATAAGAATAGGTTAATTGTTCTTCATACACTGTTAAGGCATCGTCTAATGTGTGACCAGAGCCTCATCAAACACACAACAAACACACAAGGGTTGTGTGTGAGGAAGATGCACTGTGTATATTCTAATCCATGTCTATTTGCTCAAAATAGAGATTAAAAGATTCATTTTTAGCAGTGTCTGCATGGCAACCTGTCCCGCTCAGCTTCCATACCGTAGTCGGGAAGCACAGAGTGTTTTCCTCTAGCACCAAAGTCTTGGTCTTCTTCTGAGATAACCCTGTTCACTTTTCCAGCAGTTGAGGAAACAGAAAAACTTCTTTTGTTCTGTACACTGTAACCTATACTGTACATTTACTGCCAGATTGACAATGTACTTTTTCCTCCGCTCCATTTGCATTCACTGTCACTTTTTCTGCCTCTCGCTCTCTTTCACAAACTTGAAGACAAAGATTAGTTTTAGTCATGCAGTCGTACCCAGTTCTAAGATAACCTGACTCCATGGTACTAAATTTGTTTGCATCAGTTACATATCGTAGTTTATAAAGAACAAATCATTAGTAATAGAAGAGAATAGACTGAGAGGTGCAGTGGAAATGAAGAGGTGATTGTGAACTCTTGTAACGAGCATGATTTCAAATTATCAGGTTACTGTTAAGTTGTTCACACTTGACTTTATTTTAAAAGTGATACTGTTTTTTATTTTTAAAGATACCAAGTGTAGACCTTATACCTGCATTATGCATGGACTAGGCATAGTCCGAGTTCAACCTTGTCAAAAAAATCAATGGACTTTTTATGTACTTCATTCATGGTGTTATTATGTTATTAGCAATCTCTGAATCCATCGGACATTGACAACTATTTAGCCTCTGGGGGTCAATAGCCAATGTTTCAGGGCTTCCGGTGGAGCCATTGGATATCCGGATAATGGATATCTGGGCCAAGACTTCCTCTTCCATGCGCTGGTCGTTGTTAACAGTCCAATGTTTTGCAACTTGAGACACTGTTTTAGGTCCAGATGACATTTCATCTTATCTCTATAAACATATAGCTGCATATGAATGCAAATAAATAAAAAACAAAGCTGAGAAAAAACTAAATTGTGATCAAACGATGGCAGATGGGTTCCAAACTGCAAATGCAAACTCCAAATTAATGTCAATAACAAATTGCTAAACAAGGTTTGTATTGACATTCCAACTACTTTTAACACTTCTTGTAGAGGAGATGGCACAATTTCAATATTGGATGGTAGGGTTTGGTAGGTTTCCAGTTTCAAAGGTCTGGTGTTTAAGCTTAAATCGGTTTAATTTTAAACAACCCGACTAAACCAGCATTTGTTGGGTGTAAGTGGAGAGAGCTAGCATCATGTGGCTAGTTGGCAGGAGCCCCGGGATAGCCGATTAGCTCAGTGCTACGGGGTGCTGCTTCCCTGTGGTGTTGCTTCCCTAGAGTTGAGAGTTACGCACACAGTGGTTGGTGCAAGTTATGCTGTCTAAAGTTATGTTTCACGCTTGTACTTCAGAATGGAGCTGCGATTTGATCCACTCCATTTTTAAAGTTACTGCATTATGCTGTAACACTTGCTGTATCCCTTTATCCGTTTTATTAAAAACCCTCAAGCATTTCAATAGACAGAAACCCTCTATTTCTTAACAAGGCTTTTACTGTGAAACATTTGCAGGAAAGTGTTGTGGAAAACTGACTTGCAAGGTTTCAATGTGCACTTAAAATTGTGCACTAGGCTCTTATTTTATTTATTATTTTAGTTAAATTGAATTGTTTGTGTGAGAAATGAAAATACCATGAAAAATCTGCCACAGTTGTTCTTGTGGATTATAATGAAGCTAATTTCTTACTCATGGGATACCATTATGTTCCACTCTGGAGCAGCTGAGTCACTTGCACCACCCAGTGGTAAGGTGGTATACTGGTCCGGTCTATGGCTCAAAATCAAACCGATTTGAACATTTTTAAACCGACACAACTCTATTGGATGGCAGCACTTTCATTTATTCATGGCCCTGTTGTCAAAAGCCATACTGAGTGATAGGTTGACTCTAAACATACCGTCTATCATGTGAGCTGAAACTTGGACCTGCCATGTGCAACAAATGCAGCAGCACCTTCCTGTCAGGCACCTGTTCTCCAGGCCTGACTGCCTGTCCTGGGGCTAGAAAGGAGAACTCCCACCCCCTGCCTCCTTTACCTCTCAGTTGGCTGGAGCTTAGCGTTTAGCTTAGCATTAGCAGCGGCTAATCCTCTCAGACTACATGGGATGCAGGAGCCACACAGCTTGCTTGCCTGCTACCCACTGGCCCGGAGCACAGCACAGTATTAATCGCTAACTCTGACCATTTAATCTGACTGCCAATGAATGCAGATAGATTGGGGGTGGGGAGCGAGTTTGAGTACACACACCAGCCCTATGGGAGGGAGGGGCAGATTAAACAGTGACACTCTCCCTATGTCTCACTCTCTGTCTTTTTTTACACACACACATAAACACACACATGCTTATGGACAAAAGGATGGGGGTTGGACAGTCGCTACAACCTGTCTCACACTCAGTCGGCTCTCAACAACAGTGACACCAGCCAGAGCTGACCCTTCTCTCTCTCTCCCTTCCTGCTTTCCCCTTTACTCTAAAGAAGTTTAATTTATGGTGGTTCCTTTTTCGGGACGTTGTTTGGAATTTCTTCTTTTTGCTTTTTCTCTCTTCCCCCTCATTGCACCATGGACTTTGGATTTGAGCTTATCTTTCTCAGTGTAGGATGTTTTCAGGAAGTAGGAATGTTGATTCTGGCCCTCCGATCCGGCTAGTCAAAGTGTGACGCACACCAGGGGTTAAACAGGTCTCATCCTGGGATTGACACCCCTGGAACCATGAACCAAAATCCAGGTAAAGACTTGCAATTTGATCCCAGGACTTCTGCATATTTCATCAATAAATGGGCACAGTTTGAAAAAGCTGCAGGGTAGGAAGTGAATACAAGTGAAGTGCAGCATGTAAGCAACAGGACAGTTTTGTCTTAGCGCTGTACTCCAGCACATTAGATTTAAAATTAAAATGTCTATGATATTAAAGTACAGGTATTCAGTTTTAAGTTAAGGGTGTTTTCATTTCAAGCCTTTGATTAAATCCAGTGTGTTCAACGTTTGTTTTTTTCCCTCCGAAAATTTTTTCAGTACTTCAGTACTGTTGCACCTTGGGTTTTGTACCATAGTTTACCATCATTTTCTTGGTTGATAAAATAGTAGGAAGCTTGTGTAAAAGTATGGCAAAAGGTGGTCAGGGTCTTTAGAGGTTCACTTGTGGACCTTTATCACTAGGAGTTAGCATTATGCTCCTAATAAAATTGTGTTTGCAAAGGATGTTAAATGGCTGTGTACTATGCATAAGCAAATATGCTTGCTGCTATTTGAGGTTGGTTTGTTTAATAACCTCTACATTAGACGGACGAGGCAGCCAGAGGCAGCCAGAGGAAACTGCAACAGAAATCCATCACATTATTCTATGTTATAGAATTACATGTGATGGTGTAATTATTGTGTAAAAGTTTTTGATAAGTTCAGTTGGACACACTTCTTACAGTGCTGCGATCAACGCAAAATGTGACACTTGGGTTTTGGTCTGAAATCCACCATTTTGCCTGTGCAAGTGGAGGCAGGTGAAATTAAAGTGTGGGAATGAACACTGACATGATACGTTAAAGGGCTGATGATGTGAACTGTGCATACATGGATCCAGAATGGAGTTTAATTAGACAAACTCGTAGATCAGTCATAGTCTAACCCTGCATTTAAGGCATTCATCATTGTTATTCTGTCTTTATAAGGTTTTATTTATTTAAGTCACCCACTCTTTATGGCATTTAACATGAAAAATTCCTTGAGCACCTAATTAATTAATTAATAACCATACCAATGTTTCTTTTTGTGGGGTAGCTTACACACAGCCTCATCTGCCAGTCTGAGCAAAAGGATGCCCTTTGACCTCAGCTGACCTCTTTTATATGCAGGATGACTCCTCGTCATTTCTTTCTATTTACTTGGTAGACTCTGTCTGGGAAAGTGGTTGCAAAGCCATACCCATTGACTTTAAGTTCAAAGCGAGACTGCTGTTGCATCAGGCCTTGTTTTATTCAGTTTAAGTGGGAAACACTTTCAGAATGTGTAGAGCAAAGCTGGAATGGCTGTAGGGTTATTAATGAGATGCTAAAAATATAATAAGGATGAGTGATGGGTATAGGCAGACAATGTACATTCTTATATTTTTGTTTTTTTGTCTGAAACCACATGCTACTCACAGGGCAAGTGTTGTGTCATACACACAAGCAAACCTCTGACATGGCTTCGACATCCATTAACTGAGAATATAGTGTGTGTCATACAGTGGGTGCAAATACTTTGATAAGGGGACATCTGGCTGTTATTCAAATCACATAATAGTAGAGTCATGTGAATATGAGCCACATTGTATCTTGCACACCTGCTGTACTGTATTTATGCTTTAATACACAACTGTATTCATTGCTATCCCTCTTTGTTAGTCATATGTATGGTCCATTTTTCTTCATGTATCATATTACTATTTCCCACATGAATCTTTACAGCCAGTTTCTGTGGGAGCGGGTCTTTTACTGATCATTAATCATTTCAATTTTAGGCACATGCATGCTATTCTAATAATACTCATATGTTATAAATTAATAATAAATAGAGCCGGGGGTTTTTCTTCCTCTTGACCAGTCTCTATTCGTCTCCGTCCCTCTTGTTCTCGTCTTTTTGTTTCTGTGCCAGACTTTTCAAAGAAGGGAATTTTTCCTTATTTGTGTGGTTCAGAGTATTCCCAGCACTTCTGAGTGAAGTACTCCAGTTCAAGCTGTCAGATTGAGAAAAGTGGTCCTGCCTTTAGCCTTTCACTGCTGGCGTATTGTGTAGTGGCCCACTCAACTTGTCAGAAAGTCCACTTCATCAGTCAGGTTGTTAACTTGCACAAATGGAAAGAACTTTATGGTCATATTACCTTTTGTGGAAATTGCTTGATAAAGAGCCACTGGGTACATATTTGTATTATGTACATCCTGTTTGAATGGTCTGAAAGCCATTCACAAATTTTCAGTGCTGTATTTGATTGCAGCACAATATACGGTTCTCTCATTGAGCTAATCTTTTGTTAGCAAATGATTTTAGTGAAAGGAATACATCAATTAGACATCATTGTAACCTGGTCTAGCCCAGCCTTTCCTGTTATAACAATAGCCATTATAAAAACCAGTTCCAAGACTCTTGCAACTGAGGTAGGGTAAACCTGTTATTACTTGTGCGCAGACACACACACACACACACACACACACGCACGCACGCACGCACGCACACAGATGTAGATGTCTCAAAGACTGTGACATCCAATACCTCTATGGCTATGACCTCATGTCTTTGTCCAGCAGGTCCTTTGTGAATTACCATAAAAATGTGTGGGGTGGAGAATGCACTGGAAGATTAGATTTACTTTGTATATCTTTTTCTGCAACATGCCACATGACATAGAAATACGTCAAAGTCATCATGTTTGGATTTTTTGCCTTTTGCTGATGCAGAGGAACAAAATCCAGTAAACTCAAAAACTGCTCTGCACTTATAGAAAATCATATACTCTAAATAACTGTGCAAACTCCATCTGCTGTGATGAAGGCCAAGAAAGCTTACCTTTTTGTCAAACATACAAGTTTAATTTTTAGGAAGAGGAACACACAAGTTTGGTCCATCCTAGGCTTTTATCTGTTCTCAAAAAGTTCAGTTTTTATTAATTAGCTGGGATTTTGTGTATGGCACACATAACATGCAGTTTTAATCTCGTGTATATAGTAGACAGTATAACAAATTTGTATCAGTGTAGTGATTCTTGGTCCTTTGTGCCTGATTACACCTAAGTGTCGTAGTTAATAGCATAAATATCACACAGAGAAAGTCAGTAGTTGCATTGAATTATGCAGAAAATGGAGGATTGAGTTGAAGTTTTGATTGTTACATTTAAATGCAAAGTGCACTTTAGCTTGTTCATCAAGACATAAGAGTCCACTGTGAATTTGAAACTTGTACTTTGCTCCTCACCTCCCCCGGCATCATTATTTACCTGACTAACTAAGGTGTTGCTGAACCGATGAGATGAAGATGACGAAACTGTAGGACAGCGTGTGTAGCTTGGACTATTTTGAGGTTAAGTTCATGTGTTGTAATTTGTCAGTTTTGGCTCAAGGGGAATGACTTGATTAAGTCTTCAACTTTCTGGGACAGGTTGGTCTCTGTGGAGGTCTAACTCTGACAAGAAAAAAAAAAAAAACCTCAGCACATCGTGGCAATGTTTTCCAATCTAATACTGTTTGTCCTTGGATCTTTGACTAATTAGGCCAGCTTTTTATTTGGGACAGGCTTATCTGTTAAGCTCAGTGTCTAGGAGGCTGGCCTGAAAGTGCCATTAATCAATAGCCTAGCTCTGAGCTTTGTGGAAACACTGCAACACACCGGGAACATTTGAGAATACAGGGAACACAGGCTACACTGCAGAAGATGTGTGTCGCCATGTGTGTCGCCAAAAACAGAGCTTGAGAGTAAAATAGAGGCAGCAGACTGTCAGGTTGAGGTCAGGTGGTTTACTTTTGTTTGGCCAACCCCTTTTTAATCAATCTTCGTCTTTCATTTATTCATGCATTTTCTTACTCTTGCTTGTTTTCGTCAATCATTTCGTCATCATTCACACAGCTATTTAATGTTTATACCTTATATTGTGTATAATCATACCCCAATGATCCTTTAGAGGTAGGTGATCAATCTCTCTGTATTTTTTAGTAGTTTTAGTAGTTTTAAAGTATATTTTAGCCCCAGAGATGAGAGGACACCAGTAACACTCAACAAGAGAGCCTAATTTACAAGACCTGATTTAGCTAATTTGCAACTGCTGTCATCATATAGCAGTTATTTGTGCAAATCATTTGCTGGCAAGAAAGAGTATGGAGAGATAGAGGTGAATAGTATTGAAGAAATACTATCTTCATATTAGAAAATATGCATTAAAGGGGAACTCTGGAGTAGAGGTCCACCAATTCATTGGTTTGACCGATTAATCTGCGCCGATAGGACGTTTAATAAACTATTGTAATCGGCAATACTCCGAGAGTATGCTCCGATAGTTGCCGATGGCTGCACAGCCTCCGCCAGTCACAGCGGGGACATACAGTACATCACAGTTTGGCATGGAGGCTCCATACACAAAGTCAAAGTAATGTGTACCTGAGATAATTTATATTGAAATGAAAGTTAACTTTATCTAAGACAGGTTGTTGGCCATAGTAGGACATTATTAATGCATTAGACTGAAGATAACGGCTGCACTGCTGAAAGCATGTTGTCTCTGTTTTGCTAGTGTAACACTGGTTACGTTAACTATAAACTTGATTGTTACAGTGACTACCTTTTAAAACTGACAGGCAAGCTTCGGTGATTCTTTTTGGTGGTTCTACGAAGCAAGTTTAAAAATACTGGAAATTCTCTTTAACATTAACTGGAGGTACTAACTATGTAGTGTATTTTGGTAGTCTATTATGTTGTTACATATTTGACTACAGTACACCAGAAGTGGATTTATGACACATTCAAGACAGTGTATTTACAAAGCAGTTTGTTATGGACACACTGACTGCAGTACCTACCCTTTACCTTCTCATGGAGGATGGATACTATGGAGAGTTTTACTCAGTTGTAAAACTTGCAGATGTTTGTGTATCTGTAACTTGCAGATAATTGTGTGTGTGAGAAGTCATAATAACTTTGTGAATGATGAATCTTCCTAATGTACAGTTGTCTTTGTCTACCTCTCTTTCTGTCTTTCTTTCCAGCGTCTTACTCCCAGTATAAATCAGAGGATGGCAGAGCGTCTTCAGCCACCCGCCGCAGCTCCGCGGGTTCCATGCAGACTTACAGTCTAACCCTGACCTCCACCCCCACCCCGACCCTGACTCGTAACAGCCCCAGTAACAGCCCCAGTAACAATTTTGCCATCAAACCAGGCAAGTCACACTGGTACACGGAAATATTGCTCTCTTGTTAAAATAATTATAATAAGACATAATACGGGATTGGTTCTGTCTTCATCAGTCTTTTAACCCAGTTGTAGAGAAGTTAACACTGCTGTTTTAATAGTTGTTTTGGTTGCAGACTCATTGCTCTTCAACAAGAATGACGAGAGACAGAGGTTAGCCCGTGAGCGCCGGGGGGAGCGTGAGAAACAGAATGGTATGTATTTTTTAACTGTGTGTGTGTGTGTGACAGAGAGTAGACTGTATGATATTATATACTTTAAATGCATTCCTCACTTTCCTTTGTCTTTCCTGCAACATATCATGACTGAACTTGGTTGGTAGCTGTGCTGAAGTGCCCGTTTCTCTGGTCGTTACATAAAGTCTAGGCCGAAGCCAGGCACCCCCCCGTTGCCATGGCACCAGTGTTACATAATGGGTCAGGCCTTGGGACAGGGTTTAGGAAGGCTAGTGTTTTGGTTGTGTGTGTGTTTGTATGAGTGTATGAGCGAAATACCACAACAAATGTGTAGGAAGGTGTGGCCTGTCCCCCAGACCCTCAGCCTCAGCCCCAGCTGAGGGTCTGGGGGATTTTCTTTGTGTTGAGAGCTAAAGCCTCGTCACATGATCTACAGCTGACCCATCACACTACTGCTATAAGCCTCTGTGTGTGTGTGTGTGTGTGTGTGTGTGTGTGTGTGTGTGTGTGTGTGTGTGTGTGTGTGTGTGTGTGTG
>JBBPCS010005698.1:0-10310 GCA_037974645.1 Hollardia meadi
TAACTGTCTACCATGGAGAAGAGTTTGCATACACGCACGCACGCACGTACACACACACACACACACACACACACACACACACACTTCCACAGCATAGACTTTGTACCTTGTCTACCTGCCAGCCTGACACAGTCACTGTCATGTCTGAGTTCTGAGAAAAGAGACCAAGGGCGTGCGCGTGCACGTGTGTTTGCATTGTATCTGTATTAGCAGTGCTGTTGCAACGGGTGTCTTTGTGTTGCTGCGCTGTTCTGAGCCAAGATTACATTCCTGCAGAGCAGAGGGCGGGTAAATACCTCTTATTTATCTCTCCCTGTCTGTATCGCTCTCTCGCTGTTTCGATCTGTCTTTCCTCTAATTTTGACGACCATATTTTGACACCATGTTTATGTTCAGTGGTTAGATGGAACAGCCAGGTTAAACACACTCACACACACACATACTGAAAGGTAGTTGGCCAGACAGACATGTGGGGTAAATATTAGCTGCGTTGCTAGTCAACAGTGTTTTTGTTTTTTTTATGATTTCAAACAAATTATCCAGCCAATGCCTGGGCAGCAATAATGACACATGAGGCTCTTTCAGTGCATGTGGAGGCATATAATTTTGTGTTCAGAAAGCTAATGTGTATTTGACATTGCTGTCACACATTGCACAGTACATGAAAGGACTCACTGCACATGACCACGATGTGCAGGCAACAGTTGCCATTTCTGTAGCCAAGCTTGTTTTTAACATTCCTATATGCCTTTTGGTTGCACAGTCTTTAGTGGGGGGGGGTTCTCCTGGATGCTGTAACACATTAAACATAATCGCAAATAAACCTGAGAAAGAATGGTCTGAAGTGTTAAACTGTATTTGATATTCACAGATCAAACTACCTCTTTGTATGCTGTTTCAATTGTTCAAACTGTTTATCTGCCCAACAGTTACAGATGGCATGTGATCCTCACATTGTTTGCTTCACTGGCTTCTCGCCAAACTTGCAAGCCCAAAGAAAACATTGAGAAGAAAGGAAAATGGGACACCTGCGCGTTGTGTTATAACGTCGGCCACGGCAAATGTGTTTTTCAGGATGAAGGTTTTTCATCACAACTGTGATCAGAAAGGTTTGTTGTCAGTAGTGTGCTGATCTCCATCTCCTGTCAGTGCACTGCAGTGATGCCGTAATTCAGACAGAGGTCGTTTTTCTGGATCCATATGGGTTCCTCTCCTCTGCAGTCAACGCATGGTATCTCCATCCTAATTGAATTTTATAATGGGATATCTGTGGGTGCATCCACAATGAAAAATTCTCTCCTTTAAATGAACAGGGCTAGGATTCAGTCACCCATAGGATTCAGCTTTCACTGGAGGAGAGCTGTTAATATCACAGTGCCGTCCATTTGGCTGTGCTTAGCCTTCTCTGTGGCTGATTGAAATGAGCAGGTTTCACTAGATAAGAGTCACATTCAGGGCTTTGATTTTATTTAAGTGGGATCTTTTACTCCCCGTCTCCTGATGTTGATGGTCTTTCTTGCTTTCACTCTAGAGAGATTTGTGGTTGGACCAGTCTAATCCAGGCCCAGACAGACGTACAGATACACAGAGACATTCTTTGGTCTGCTTATTCCATGGTGTGTACATCCTTGACAGATCAGTGCAGCTGTGCATCTTCTCTGTAAGCTTATGTGATGGAAGATCAGCGACAACAGCTTGTCTTTTCTTCTCAGTGTCAGCCGTCTCTGTCCCTCGATGACACTGAGGCCCTTTATAACACCACTGATACAATGATGACTTCTTTAGCCTCTGTCGCTCTCTCTGTCTTCAACATACAGACATGCATCATATAGCCAGAGGGTTTGTTTGCTTCATTGATTGTCAGATATTAAAACGGGTATTGGTGATGTCAATTGATTTGCATTGGTGGATTTATTGGATCCAGATCTTTATGGTTAAAATCTGCAGATTTCATAAGCAAATATTAAAAACTACATCAGAGCAAAACATATAAATGACATAATACCACCATAATAATAAATAACATATAAATGTAGTCATTTACCATCCGTTTACATCCAAGAATCTAAATAACAATGTATTTCCATTTGGTGAAAAACATGGAGTCTTGGATTTACAGACAGAATACCGGTCTAGGTACAGATGATGTCTATTTTCTTTAGCCATTACACTGTGCAATATATATATTTACTTCATAATGGTGACAAAAAAATGGTGACAGCAAGTGCAGTTTAATATGACAGTCAACACCTGTTCAGCAGCTACTTTGCCAGTAATAAAAAAAAACAAATAGAGAAAATGATGTATGAGTTTACATTGCAGCCAACAAACTGTTTATCAAATATAAAAAATGGACCACAAACAGCTTGTTTGTGGTCAACGCTAACCATGGTGCAAAACGCATATCATTTCCTGGATAACTTGCATGCATCATTTTCCTGTGAATCCGCTCATGCTTGGGGAGGCGATATCAATCCAGCACAAGACTGTCACAACCAATAAAAACTACTGTATAAAGAAATAATTACTGATTGTGAATGCATTTATTTGCAATTGCAGACAAAATGCTGACCACAGGTAGTATCAAAAACGGGGTTTAATTTCATGTAAATATGTGGGATCATAACTTTAAAGCTACTGAAGGTCAAATAAAAGAGAGACTGGATGATACAGGGTGAAATAGTTTTAATCTCAATGTATTTTCAGTTTTATACCTGCTCATGTTTTTCATATTTATCCATCTCCGTGTTTACCTTTGTGTTTCTCTCTTATAAGCTTTTTCGTACTTCTTACTTCCAGCCCTACCATTATCCTCCCATTAGACAGTTAAAGGAGCTCGAGGGCAGATCTACTCATTTAGACCCGACTCTCTCAACACCTTTTCACGCTGCCCCTCCCTCTCTCGGCTATGAGCTTCATCAGTCATGTTTACCCACCCCTTATCTCTATGATGAAGCCAAAATGTGTCTGCTGGTGGCGGTTGCAGAAGTCACAAGAATGTGAGGCAGCAAGGAAAAACATCGTGATGGCTGTCCTTCTGTTTGTCTCTTGCTCAGTTGCTTTCTTTAGGTCTATTTTGTTTTGTTTTTTAAGTGCATTCCTTATCAGAATCACAGTGTCTGGGTCTGTTAAAAAAACAACAACCATGGCATTGGTTGGTTTTTATTACTTTCCCCTTTTCTCTGATTCAGTGTCCCTGATTCATCTTAGTGCTCTCTAAAGGAGTGAACCCTCACCCTGAAAGTCAGCAGCAAACCCATCATCAACCTCACAAATGATGTCTCCATTTTGGCCAGTCAGGATCCATCATGTGTCCTTGTTTTTTTTTTAACATGAAACAGTGGCACCACCTGAGGTCCAATGTAGCAGCTGTAGTTTACTGTTTATACTGCCTGATATCCTGCATTGCACACTCTACATTTGCTACTATTAATACTGACAGCAGGTACATAATACATTGCTTTATATATCATGGTGACTATAGCATTTATATAAGTATTACTTGCACCATGTTCTTCAGTCATAAGAATTAGAATTTATCTCAGTATATATTTATTATATCTATACTTGATACTTTCTTTGTCATTCTGGCTTACTTTTTAAATGATTCTGGATTATTTACAATATATTTAGTTAAATAGTCTTGACTTTTTGACTGGACTTACTGCTGATTTGTTGGGTGAAAATATAGTTTGATGTCACTGTTTACTGTACTCCCAGTTCGGCTATATGGGAATCAGGCTATTTCTTTATTGAAAACTGCATGTGGGGTAAATTTATGTAGTTAAGAAACTTGCAATGCCCTTTATAGAATAGAAAATAATGAAATAGAATAATTCCATCTGATGCTTTTTCCTGCCTTATTATAAGACAACATGTTGTCCTATCATCCCTCTCCACTGTCAGTTTATTTTTAACTTTTCAAGACATACATACATTTCAGAATTAATATGAGGCAAAATCACTTCTTCAACTGCAATAAGAGTGAGAGCTAAAGAGGGTGAAAGCATCCTGCCTGTGCTCGTGCTAAATCAGAAGGAGATAACTGCACGCAGAAACAGGATTAGGCCAGTTGACAGTGGGATTAGAGCTGTGGATAGGATTACAGTCTGTGATATCAAATTAGCATAATATAAGCCAGATTAAATCTATTAGTGCCAACCAAATTAATCATCTGCACTGGTGGTTATTGCTTGGCCATTTTTTTGGTGTGTGTCAACAAGGCAGGTGTAACTAAAGTGGGAATGAAGCGAACCCTGCGCTGGTGAGGGTTAGAAAGGGAGAACAGACAGCTGGGATCAAAGAAAAGAGAAAAGGAGTAGTGACATAACTCTGAGCTTTTGTTTTTCAGCTTTTGGAGTTTAAAAAGGCATCGCAGAGCTGCCACTTTGAAGAGGTAGAAACAAAGATGTAGTCTGCATGAAAGAGATGGAAAGACGGCAAAGGCATACATTGTTCCTATTTGTCTGTGATTTTTCCTGCTATTCAGGACTGTTATGGTAGTCTAATCCTCACATAAAAAGGCATCTGTAATGATTTAATAAATTGCCTTTAATATATATCCATCTTTAGGGTGGGGATAAAAGTACTTTTGTTGTTTAGGTCGATGCACTTCAGTCTAAATGTCTATTCTAAAAAGAGCAAAAGCACTAGAAGCAAAGTCTCACCATGACTATCACATGTCACTAGATTACTAAGCTTTCAAGTTTTGAAATAGCTCATTAAGATAAACTTAAGGTGTTTATCGTCCGCCTGTGAGGCCTACAGACACCGAGACAAATGCACTCCTCAGTCATTTCAGAAACAACAGCGTCATTACTGACGCCTCACTGCTGCCTGGGCCTTGTGATTTCTAGTCATCGACTCCTCTTTCTTTCTCCCACTTGGAAGCGGAGCACAGAGATGATTAAATGAGCGTTTCTGGGCCGCCCCACATGCTCACACTGGGAGTGCTGGATTGCTTTCATAAAGAGCTACTGCTCAAATCAATACCTGTGTGATTGCTCTGTTATTACTGATAATGAAACGTACAGAACTAACCGCGTTAGCCCTCACAGGAGAAGAAGCAGCGCCGTACCAGAGGAAAAACTGTCATGAAAAACTGCCTTAAATAAAGTCACATGAAGGAAAGCATGTTTGTGTGTACAGAGATGGATAGAATGGGAGGGGGGTGGTGTCAGTGAAAAAACAGAGAGGTCTAAGTTTGGATCCAGGGCTCCTGTGTACGTGACATCTGACCTGAGGCATTTCTGAGAACCAACACCCTCTCAACACTCACTGCTGTGTGTGTGCGTGTGATTATGTTTAAACATCAGTTGAGACTACTTCATTTCTTAACATTTCAGCCTAAAACTTTGAAAATAATTCAGATTTTCCATTCTCGCAAGCATTATTTATGTGGTTAATATTATCGCTCTCTGTGTGGTCCGTGTTATAGCTCTACTTCCAGCCTATAATCCCTCTCTCTTGGTAGTTGTTTGGTGAGGGTGGTAATGCGTCACTGGGGGGCATATTGTAACTATTATCATAGATTAACACTCCCTCCCTCCTCCGTATCTCACATCAGCTCTCTGACCACGAGTCCCAGCAGGGAGATATATACACTATCACAAGAGTGTGCGTGTGTGTTCATGGACTGATATAGAAATGAAAGCCACAACAAGAAACAACCCTGTGTAGATCTCTAATGTCTTCTTCACCTTCTTCAAAAACTTTATTGCTATTTTCATGCTGGATTATGTGTTTTAGAACAAAAAAAATTGTACTTGTGTTGTAAAAGTATGCTATTGATTTTGAAGTAATTTTCATGCCACTTCACTCACTGTCAGGAAATTCCAGTTTGCATGCCATGGAAGATGATCTACACACAGAATATTGACCGACTTGATATGTTTTATATTTCGTGCCATATTCGAGTGCACAGTAGACAAAGAGACCAACCACTGGGCCCGGCCCTTTGAGTCTCCGCTGCTGTCCAGGCAAACAAAGCTTCATTCACAGCGTGTGTGAGAAGAAAGGGCTTTCATCTCTGCATATGTTTAGACAGAAGTCAGTGGAACGCAGGGCAGAGAACAGCGAAGCGTCACACCAGAATCCAATACAACTGAGTCTCACACTATAACCTCACACCACAACACTGGAGCATCAAACATAAGAAGGAATGTGGATTTGGATAATTGTAATAGTGAATTTTACTGCATTTTTAAAGAGACGTTGAACATTATGACATGCAGGACAAATGATAATAAATGATGCTTCAAATTAGTGATATAAAACAAACATTGGCCTACCGTACAGTAGCTGTTAATTGGGGTAACAAAAATTCTTTCAAGTAAATGTTGAAGAGTTTGAAATGGAGATTTCTTGTAATGGTTTCCCAAAGAGTCATAAGATAAAAAAGAAGCAAAATAAAATATTTCTGCCATGCTAACTTTTAATTTTTGTTTAATAATTGTCTTTTTACTAGACAGTTTTACATCTCCTGGGCTTTATAAATTATTCAAATACAACATAAAACAATCTAAGATGGAAGGATGAGTCTTTGGTTGAACTAATATTCGAAGACTTTAAAATAATCCTTTTAAAGGGTCATATAGAAGATTAGTCCCAGCTTTAATTTAATGTACATGCAGTGAGACCACAGGTTTTCAGGTAGGTTGTTGAGGATATTTGCATAAAAGCTGAACGCTGCTTCTCCACAGTAAAAGGAAGCCCCAAAGTTAGTTAGTTTCTGTAGCCTAGCCTACTCCGATGTTACCCCCTTCAGCTCCAATAGAGTCTGATTGCACACACGGTGGGGTGTTCCTGTCCTGACGGGAACAGCCCAGTGAACTGTGCTTTTCGAAGATGTGTTGCATCACAGTCGTGACAATGATAGTGGTCCTGCAGTCTAAGCCACATTTATATATGATGAAGCCTGGTGAAATAAAAACAACGATATATCACTTAGAGCTGTTGTATTGCATTGCACAGGTTAAACTAGCTAGCTAAGTCAACGCTGTGCTGCTGTGAAACTTAATGTTAATGTTAACACTAAGCATTTGTTATTTTCCCCCATTTGTTTGATCGAAATCACAAATAATGCTAAAATGATATAAGAATTTGATTTTTTTTTTTTTAAGCGAGTTAAATCATACTTACAACCAAACGCCGCTGATTAACCATAGATGTATAAAGAATGTTTCTAAATGATACACTCATGTGATTAACACAGTAATAGGACAATACAGCAGTCAATAAAGTTACTGGGCATGAAAAATAAATAAAATGGCGGTCATTATCTATGGGGCGTTCCACTTCTGAAAACACCAATGATCTATGTGCCGCCACGTCTGCAATCAGACCTGTCTCTTCAGCTCTGGCAAACCAATCAAAACTCTGGTATATTGCGAAATACAGGGAGATTTACCTGTGAAACGGTGAAAGCCTTAATCAGGATTGTGTGAACTTGTCTGGCCATATCTTGAAATGTAAAAGTCCTACACTCCAACTTTAAGTAGCTGCCAGTTTTTCTTCCTCCGTTTTGCTTTTCCTTTCTCACACACACACACATTCACAGCAACACATCTCTTCATCTCGTCTCCTTAAAAGGATGGGATGCAGCCCCACCCAGGTTTGTGTGTGCTTTGGTTCATTGTTTGTCTAAATCCCACACGGTCATAAAAGCAGGGTGTGTGTGTGTGTGTGTCTGTCTCTACAGGCCAGATACAGAGAGTTAGAAGAGAGAGAGCGATCAGGGTGGGACATGTTATTACAACCTATCATCAATCAGACTACAGTAGCCAGTGTTGTTCCCTGCTTGGCCTGGAGAGTGGCAAGACTGATCTCACCAGGAGAAACACAGACCTCCACTCATAATGCAAAACACAGTCCAGACTGAACTTCTCAGAAGGCAGGGGAAGTTCAGTTTGTGCTGTACAGCTGGTAATATAACAAAGTGATATTTTTCTGTATTTTAAAAGAAATTGGGCTTGGTAATAACTTAACTACATTAATGTTATTCTTTTGTTGAAAATAGTTGTGAAAATATACATATGTCAAATTATTTTGGTGATCCATTATCCACAATTCTGTTAAGTAATGATGACAAAAGCAAATAATACATTTTTAGTATTTTTCCAATATGTACACATTAGTAGTCATTATCAAGAAGGGATTTCTTATAATATGGTTGGAATGAATTGACATAACAAGCTTGCTTGAAATGAATGACGCAGATGAATTATTCCGAAGCTGCTTGATTCATAATTTCTGGCGTAAGCAAAGAGCGGTGACAAATCAGTTCATGATTTGAAACCTTCCATGGGTCTCCATAGCACATCCAATTTTTTATTTGCATAACTGCCTTTAAATTGTGTTGGTATAATGACGTTTTGAATCCCTCAATGGAGACAGAAGAGTCTGTCAGCGATAAGAAATGTTAAAGAAGATCTATTTCTCATTCATCTGTAGCGAGAATCAGCTTTTTCATGCACAGACAAACAAACAAAAAAGGTCAGGACACAGGACCGAGAGGGTGATCGGATGGCCTCTACTCTTGGAATAGTTGTGGATTCAGGCTCGGTTGTATCTGTAATCGATGATTTCCCGTTTCTGCCAGCGATGGAGGAGATTTCAGGAAATCCCTGTGTTTTTAGAGCAGGACTGTCTGGCCTCTCTGTTGCTGTGGACACCGTCTCCAGCTTCTCCTCAAGGCCGCTGATGTCACACTAACGGCCACAAGAGAGGACAGAGTCTTTCTCCCCCTTCTCTCCGTCTGCATGTCCATTTCGCTCTCTCCTTCCTGCATGTGATGACCCGCGCTAATCACTTCTTCTGCAAGTTCTAAAATTTCCCTGATGCAGCCCGACTCTCATCATAGAACCGCTATGACCCTCCCTCTCTTTCTTCCACCCATGCAGCCTGACGTTTCCTTTCCAGAGACCTAATTTCTCATTCAAAATGGCTGCCTGTGTTTTTTTCTTCGCATGATTTGGCCAAATGGCAAATGTATCTAAAGTCAAAGCCACATTCTCAAACATTACCCTCCTACCTTAACACCCACCTGCATATGCATGGCTGCATTTGTCAATCCAGGGGGTCATATGGGGTGAACGCAACATGATCCTTCATGTCTTTGCCACCCCCCCTGCACACACACTCAAACTCACGTAGCACAAACACACACATATTATCTCTCCACACACTCTCACCCTGCCCTCTGCATGCCATTGTCACTCTCTGGATGAGTGCTATTAGAACCTGCTTTCAGCTCCTCTTGTCACACACACACACACACGCGCACACACACACACACACACACATGCTCTCAGTGTCGTCAGTGTTAGAATTGTTCTGAATGCCAGCTCAGCTAATCTACACACTTCACATCAGCCTGGAAATTAATGGTTGAATATTGAATTTTCTTGTAGTCACTTAACATTCCCCCTAAATTTCCCTTTTAAAATGATTCCTTACTATACAAAAACTTCGACATATTCGTTGTCTGCTTGTATGTTTGATCACAACACTGTGAGGGTTTTTTAACTCCAGGCATGCCATCTCTATGGCTGCATGCCTTAATGTGTTCAGAACGTAAAAATCTCAGCTAGAATATACGTGTTCACTAAGATTTGAAAGGAATACATAAAGATATCCTGATATGTAATATCTTGCAACAGGTAGACCTACACACAAGGTTTTATAAGGTCACAGACGGCGGACAAACTGTTCATCGATGTGCCCCCGTCTGAAAGATAACAGGGTCACAGCATAGCGGAGACATGGCTGTAATTCGGCTCTGTGCATTCTGTATTCATCTGCCTTATGCAACACAATCCAAAATTATTTTGAAAAGGATATCCAGTGAGAACTTGAGATAGCAACTTCAGACAAGTGGACAAAACTAAATATCATACAGAAGCCCCCTGCCATTTAAGTGTCCCCCTCTCTGCTCCTTAACCCCCCTCCCCCCCTCCTTTGCACCTGTCCGGTACTCCAGTGTCGGTGAAAGTGAAGGAGATGGGAAAGGGGAGTGAAGTCATGACAGGGTATATAGATGAATCCCAGAGGGGGCGGCTCTGTCAGCGAGGGAAAGCGCAAGCTGCCACCGTCAGCTCAGCTGTGCCACAGGGCTGAAAGTAAATACACGTCTTTCCTAAACTGTGGCCATGTTTGTGTGTGCGCTTGTGTGACACGTATCTGCCACCTGTTATATGAACATGACCCCGACGTCCACGTATTACTGTGTAGTGCGTTCTTGTGTGTGTGTGTGTGTGTGTGTGTGTGTGTGTGTGTGTGTGTGTGTGTGTGTGTGTGTGTGTGTGTGTGTG
>JBBPCS010005699.1:0-10308 GCA_037974645.1 Hollardia meadi
ACACACACACCCACACACACACACACACACACACACACACACACACACACACACACACACACACACACACACAACCCCTTTCCAGGAACCAGATCCAAGTGGGAATTATACCTGGCACCAAAAACAAAGAGAGGAGTCCTCAAAGCCTTGACTTAAGTTTGGATAATAGAAGAAAAGGTCCTGTATTCAAAATTATACAGTACCACATCTGAAATATTCAAAATACTTTTTGTGAAGTAAATTTATGTTCAGTTTTCCAGGAAAGAGAGAGAGAGAAGGAAAATAATAAAAAAACAGGAAACAGGACAGATAAAAGCAGAATGAAGATGGACAGAAATAAGGAACGAAGGATCAAAGAGGGACAGAAAGAAGAAACAAAGGAAGAAAAAGACAAAAAATCATTGAAATGAAATGACAAAACATATCCATGCCCTCGTGAATAACACATACAAAAGCTTTCATTATATTTCTATTGAATTATATATCAGTTTATATATCTAACTCTATGGTTAAGGTTTGGTTTAAGCACAAAAACATCATGATTTGGGTTAAAATAAGTACCTAGTTAAGGTTAGGGAAACACCTTAATTTGGGATGCAAGTACTACTTTACTCAGTCATCATCATGGTTACAATAATATGTGGTTATGGTGAGGGAATGATCCAGTCATGATTGAAGAAAAAGGAACAGAAAAAGGAAACGAACGCCACTTCCCCACATAAAAATCTGACTTTTCATCCAACCACCTCGACCTTCTGCTTATGCAAGCTCATATTTACTATGATTGACTGTAGAATAATGACGGGTGATGCAACAACTCCCAAAAATGAAGCCAAAACATCGCAATCTCAATCGCCCCCTACTGGCTGGCTGGCTGGCTGGCTGCTGTATGTGTCATAAATCCCGCCCCCTCCATGTTAGCAGATGGGACATGGGCCAAACTAAAAACTAAAAGTACACATCAAATAGTTCTTATCACACTGATGTATGTTCATATATTCATGTTTCTGATAAAGTTATTTGATGCTATTAAAAGGGGGTAAAAATGTCATAATTGACTGCTGAGCCCTGCTCACTATTCAATGGGTGGGTGTATGGGTTGGAATTTGTTACCACCGCCCAATCACTACTGCACAGACTCTGGCTCCAAACGATGTCACAAACGCAAGATGGCAGCACTTGCTTCAGAGATATTTTCAGGGATCTATTAAGGGAAAAACTCAGAGGCAAGGTCCCGTTCATTCCGATGAAAACTGCTCAGTGGCAGCAAAAGTTTCAACTTCCAGGTGTAAAATTACGTGGATCTTCCATATACCTTCCGCATTGTGCAGCCCATAGAGCAAGCGCACAAGAGACTCCCACTGGCCGAGCCTCTAACTTCCGGTATAGCACTCCGCTAACTAGTGAGTGTAACCACTATGTCACTATGTGGCCACTATGTCAAATTGGTTTCAAAGTCTGGTGCTGTTCCCGGGGGCTTGGATATTTTGGCTTCATTTCTGTACAGTGGGAGGAAGTGGCAATGCGTCGTCCATCTTTATACAGTATACTGTATGTCAATGGTTACCACGTCCACTAGAGGGCTTTGTCACTTGAACTCACATTCTTGAGATACAAGCCAACAGCAATACTGTAGATTCAAGATTCAATTTAACTGTCATTATACAACACACAATTGTGTAACGAAATTATAGCTGTAGTCCCATATGATGCTCACAAAAAAAAAACAAATTATATAAAGTAATAATCAAGTCATAAAAATAAACTATTTTAATGGCAGGGTGTGGCGTTCAAGAGTCTCAAAGCCTGAGGACAGAAGCTGCTCAGTAATCTGGCCAATATAGAATTTGAAAATTAAAATCGTAACCTGCAAAGTACCAACAGCTGCCAGATGAAACGTAGCGAAAAATACTTAAAGCCACTTTTTGTTGCTTCAAAAAATTTCCAACATTGGCACGCTCCAGTGGGAGGATCTAAAAAAAACCCTGGGAGGCAGTAGTGGATGCCAATTCCCAACAGTTAGCCCAGGGACACCGAGATGAAAGGAAGGAAAGTGACACAAACTGCTCCAGTTTTCACCACAAGTGACTCATTTTCCTTCAAACAAAAAGGAGGCTTTAATCACATGAAACTAATCTACACATAGTAACTTCAGGCCCATAATCGTACTCAAGTCCAGTTCTTGAATAAATGCATCTTTACCCCTGACAGTCTCATTACATCACAGAGGCAGTGGACGGTTACCACCAACACCATTACTGCTGATTGTGAAATCTGTTTTTTTTTTTGTTATTTGTTTCCAGTTGTTTTTACACACGATTATCTGTCATGCAATCTGTCCTGTGTTACTCCAACACTAATAAGATGTTTTACAAGATCTCTGACACACTCTCATCGAAGCCAAGATGTTTTACAGTCAGGAGGGAGATGATGGCTCAATGAATGAGTCATACATTGCTCAGCTTTCTCAATGCCATGGTGAAGTGGCCTGCACTGAATCGTTTGCTGCAATGGTGTGTTGGTGCATGACTTGCAGTGTTGGTGGAAATCAGTGACTTTGAATTGATTTTAAATAATTTTTTTTCTCAGTTGGGCATTTTTTTTACTGCAAATTTTTCCTAGAAAGCACCAGAAGTAAACTTGTTGCGTTTAACTTTGGAGCTGGACAGAAGGAGATCGGGGAGATTATCCAGCAAAGAAAATGTGGTTTTGATCTCTTTATTCAAAACCACCAAACAAAAACACAGACATAGAAATTAAAATTACATCACTAACAGCTCTTGCAACTGTTTCCTCTAAACAAACCTTTAAAGAGAGGTGAACATGAACACAGCCAATACATGGAGCTCTCTCGCAGCGGAGGTCCTGGCTGCATGTTACCCCACCTAATAACTAACTGTTTAACAACTTGGAGACTATACTCAGTCCTACATCATGCCCGAGGCGCTCACATCGAGGCTGTACCTGCCAATGATGCAATCAGAGGAAGTGCAGAATTTGGACTCTGGGTTCATGAAATGTCTCTCGGGCCCTGCAGGAAACTGACACCAACCCGGCTCCATGTGTGGCCTGATTTAGACTCCATATTTTTTTACTACATGTGATGAAAACCATACGCCTCCATCACATGAGACAGGCGAGCATGATCCTCATGGTTATAAGTAAATAAGGAGGAGTGTAGACAGGCAGGACAAGGCTAAGGTGCAAAATGGATGACTTCAGAGGAAAAAAAACAAAATGTGAGAAAATACGAGAGAGAGAGAGGGAAAGCAAAAATGATTTAATGATCTTAAGAGGTGGAGGGAAAGCATTGACGAATGAAATTTAAAAGCCAGTAAAACCCTGTTGTATCGTCCACAGCGAGCCAAGAACCTCTCAGGGACTGTGACATGGCCACGTAAAAATGGGAGGGAAGAAAAGTGGTGCCTTCCCGACAGGATATCTCTGACTGAGCTTTGTACCACATCCAACAAAAGGCATTGTCAAAATGTGAGGCAACCGAAATTGCTGCATCCAGCAGCTCTCTCAGGCTCCAACTGTCTGCCGCCTCATCGTGGGAGAGCAAGGCGGAACTTTATTTTCCATATTAAGGTTTTTCTAATTCATGCGTCAGATTTACTTTGATCCTGTGACAGGTTTATGGTGTTATATTAAAGACATTAAAAAGTAAGAGGTAAGAAGTCGTTGGTTTTTTTTGTTAATACATTATTTTGTCTTACTGAGTGCAAAAACACTTAAATCAGCCAGTCCCCACTTATTTGAAACGGGGAGTAAAATCTGTTTTTGAGTAGTGCAACACTGTGGAACACACATTTAATGCTGCTGGAAAACAGATGCAGGACATGTTTAAAGCTGCATTAATTGATCTTTTTGGCTACTTGGGGGCAGCTGAAAATGTATAAAGTTTACAGTTGCTTATTTACACTTCCAATAGGCCATATTCACACTCCAAGTTCTGAGAGCGGAAGTACGCAAAGGCAGTGGAGCCTTACTTCCGTTCACTTGTCAGTCGGTAAAGACAGTAGAGGGTAAAAATAATTTTCACGAAGTCTCTCCACAACCTGCCGAAGACTACAATGACTGATGTCGACAGAATCAGCAACATGTTTTCATTAACCTCAAGTTTGAAACTTGAGAGAGGGTACAACTTCTTTGTCGAACAAAATTATTCGACTATTAAGGTAAGTCACTATATTGATGTTAGGCTAACTAAGTGGGCTAACAATTAAGCAAGCTAATTGTTTTACCCATGAGGTCAGGGTCCAAAATCAGTGCTCGACACTCACCAAATGCGGGTTATAAGCTACGTTGGCTGGCTAGGTTGCTGAAATAGCTCTACTTCACATTATATGCTGATAAACGTTACTACAACACATAAGTTGATTGGCTGTATTTTGTTTTGCATCCACTCTGCACACAGTGGTGACATGCAACATATTGAGTCGAGCCTTTCTCAAGTTTCGAATTTGAGGTTAATGAAAACGTGTGTGATTCTGTCGACATCAGTAAGTAACAAGTAAACAGAAGTAAGGCTCTACTGCCTTTCCGTACTTCCACATTGACACGCATTGATAAGTGCAGCTTTAATGTGAAAATAAGATCATGATTAATCACTATATAGAAGTTCACATATTCATAAAATTTCCTTCCTTGTCAGGTGCAAATGTAAACAATTACAGCCATTTTATCCGTTTATCCGCATTTTCATGAACAGAAAGAATCTCGAGTCGTCCTTCAACTTGCAAATAACGCTGGTCATTCACAGACAGACAGCCAAACTGCCCACTCCTCATCCCACCTTAATGACGTCTCACCAAATGATAGTAAAGGCAGAGAAATAAACACTTCCAAAATGGTTTTCAGATGAGCTGCGGTCAGACAGGCATGCAGGCTGCAGCAGCATCCACGGCCTCTCCCGTCCTGCAGCTCTGGACCCCTCCCACGAGCCCAGAGGCCCCCCGCTCGGCTCTGCACAGACTCAGCCCTCGCTGCAGTTACACAAACAGGTCGTCTTTCCAGAAAACTACATCAACAATGGAGCGGGGAGCGGGAATGGACTTACTCAGCGAATGGATTTGGGGCCCACGGAGCGACTTCGGTTTTAGTTACAAAGCAAAACATCGGAGCTTAAGCACCCCAAACACTGCAGCTCTCTCGTAAGTGTGTGTTTCTTTTTGTCTGTGTGTCTGTGTGTGGCCCTCTGGTTAATGACCATCACATTAGCATCCAAAATTTGATAGCCTGCCTACGCTCAACTTTGAGGGAAATACAACACCAGCATACATCAGCAAAAAGTAGTGAGTTCAAAGTGAGAATGCAGGAGAGTAGCACAAGAAAAACAAAAGAAACACTTAATCCAGTGGAAAAACAAGATTAAAAGCCTGTTTGTCTTCAGTCAGCTGCCAGTCAACTGTGAGAAATGATCACAAAGGGCAGCTCTTCACAACATAAACATACGGTTTTTGAATCTCACTTCCTTTCAAATACAATTGCAACACAAGCAAAAACTGAGAATCTGTAATTCAGCATCTTCCAAGGATCCAGAACCTTCCAGCGAAGTCGGATCTGGATCTGAAACCTCATCTGATTGATGTCTACCGTCCCCGGGTCAGGTCTCCCGCTGCCAGTCAGGTGCCAGTCAAAAATGTGAAAACCACAACAGAGACCTTCAGTGCCGACAGAGCCCTGGCAAGTACTTCAAAGAAAAAAAACCCCCATCTACATATCGCCAGTTGGTGAAAACAAGAATAATATAAATAATGTGACTTTTTCGGTCTGATTTGCAGCTGGGATAATAAACCACAAAATGGTATTTGAAGCATTAAAATCTCCCTCTTTCTGTCTTGTTTGCGCCCTATCCAACATGTTTTGTCTACCTTCTTTTACCATAAACAGCCTCCTGGTTGTGCTGTAAATGATATGATGTATACCGTGTTGTCCTGCATGGATGCAAGAGGAGATGGGAGCTTCAGATCAGAAAAAGTGCCTGCTGTTATAACTAAGCTGCAACCAAACTAATGTAAACTGCCTAAAGATGCAGTTTCAATGAAAGCCAGTAGATGCATGTTACAAGACAGATCAGATACATGAAGTTTGGATCTAATGTGTGTCTTCAAAGATTAAAAAAACACATGTGCTCTCATCAAAATCGGAACAGTTGTGTTTGAAATATCAACGGATGGATGAATGAACAGACAGCAGCAGAAAGATCCCAAGGCCAAACTTCACAATATCTAAAAATATCCATCTGACAGGAGGCTCAGTCCACTGTCGCGCTTCGTGTCCGACTAAAACAGTGTCTGAAATGTAAATGTACTGAATGTTCTGCCGTTCTGCCGAGGTGCTGCCACATAAAACCAGGAAGGCTGTAAAGAACTGAGCAGATTTTTGGGATACTTGAAGAAAAGCCAGTTCGGAGACGTCTCTTAAGGGACAGATCATGCTCACGTCAGCCAACCTCATCACCATGTGGACCACATCCGTCACTGGCTCTGTTACATGAACAGAGAACCTCAGAGGACCTCTTGTGTGTTTTTTTTTTTATTTTGAGTGCGTTTCATCTCCAATAGGTAGACTGATATTTTCTCTGACACAGTGGTTCCTGCTCTGGTGTCGCTTGTGGATAAAGTCAGTATAAGATTATGGTCATGATGGAGTGAGCTGCGCTGTGTGTTCAGGGTTGCTTGTAATAACAAGCATGGAGCATGGAGGGCTGTAAAATGTGAATACCACTGTGGTCTTTGTGTTGTCAGTAGGGTTGGGTCCGGTTCCCTTTTGAACCGATACGGCTCAAAATGGGTATTGGAATTTGGTACCTTTTTCGGTACTTTACCCTCTCTATAATAACAAAAATGTAGGTTCAGTCGTATGAAAAAAAATAATATGGTTTAATACCAGCAAAGGAGGAAGCTGTTCAAAGACCAATATGGATAACTGGAATAAAATAAAATGAAGAAATTGATGAAATATCAACACAGTATTGGACTATACACAAGAGGAACATTAATAACAAACACTAGAGCAGCAATATGCCATTGCAGCATCTAGTTTGCCTTATCCAAAGAAAAAGAAACAAGTCCATTACCTGCCAGGTTGTTGTTTTAGTCACTACCACAGTGCTTGCTTTTTGTATTTCCTCGTAAACAGAATGCAATTCACCTATTTCAAACTAATGTTTCAAACATACTTAAATACTGTGTTAGTTTGCTAAACAATGTTGGTAAGGAATTTTGGATGCAGTTAAAGTAAAAATGCTCAGTTAGCGTCACCCAAGGCGGTGATAAACGACATATCCAACTAGCTTATTAATGAATATGTCGACGAAGTTGTTGATGCCTCACTTAAAGTGCACTTGCTGCAGGCTTGCTAGCGTTAGCTGTGGCTGCTGCAGGGGCTTTCAGGCTACTGTGTTTGAAGACACGATACACTTTCAGATACGTTTTGTATCTTTGTAGCTTTGCATTTTGCATTACAGATATTACGGCGTGTGTCGAGTTTTCAAGAAGCTAGTAGCTATACTTGTAGGGGTAAGGTAATCTTGCTTTCTCTCCATGTTAGGTTGCCTCAGATGGGCTTAGAATTAGTTCACTTACACATGAGGTGAACATTTATGCAAATATGAAAGGGTCAGATGTAGTTTGTGGATTTATTATCTTTTTGAAATTTACAAGTGATTTTGCATTTCTCAGAAGGAAGAATGGAAACAAAAAAATTACGATCACTTAGGTCAGTTGCTCAGCACAATAATTCATATTCAAGAGTGAGAGCGAACCCTAAAATTACAAAATTATACACTTTTCCTCCAAAGTCAGCAAGGCTTTGGAACAGGTCTGAAGACCGATGCTCTCTGAGGTGGGGGTAACAATGGAAAAGCCTTCTGTTATGTGGTGTTGAGAGTGTTGGGAGTTCCTTCTGGGTGGCCACCACCATGCCGAATGCTGGGGCGTGGTCTGTCAGGCTGAATGGCAACAAGCCCCCTTCGCCCGCCGCTGTTTAGACAGACTCACTCCAGACATGTGTGTGGCATGCTCTTCTACCTCAGTGCAGCCCGCAGTAAAGACGAAGCATCAAGACGCAGGAGGAGCTGTCTGACATCTGGGTAGTGAATTGCACTGCGGCGATACCACTTAGTGAAAGCAGTGATTAACACCAGACGATGGCTTTAAATTACTCTACTGTTTGTTTAGGGTAATGTAGAAGAAGTGCTGGGGAGGGAAACTGTTCTGTGAATGATGGAAGAACCTTATCTGTGCTGCAGAGTGATTTATTACTCCAAACAGCAAGATCTCATCACATCAAAGTGTGATGCAGAGACAGGTAACAGAATACTAGAGATGTGCTCATTTATCATAACTAACTCAGTGAATACGATACGAATTTATTAGTTTGTAGAGTATAGAATGTAGAGAAAACATGGCTGAGACTCAAGAGTGCTGCCATTCCATTCATACCACAATACAAGAGTTGTACAGTACAGTATATACAGTGCAACGCATCAATGTCTGTCAAGATTCTCAGTAAATATATGTGGGAATGGTAAGTCAAGGTGTCTTCAATAATCTACTCTTAGCAAGTCCAGTTGCCTTTCACTTGGCACTGCTAGATGTCACATGTAGAATTTATATAATGCAAATAACTTCCAAGCATCTCAAAACTGTCACACAAATGACAACAGGTCACAAAACTCTTAAAAGCATTAACGCGTGGCTAAAAAGTGACACAAATGTGCCAAATAAACCTACACAGAAAGAAAAATGTATGTTACAATGTTGCATATGCCCCTATAGGTGCACATTAAAGGGCGCTTCCATTATTTTTGGTGTTTTTGAGGTTTTTATCATTTTGTAGCTTTACAGTAATGTTCCTTTTGTATTTAAATACGAAAATTCTAATATTGGCACATTTTTTAACTACCACAATAGTGATATTAACTTTTATTCTACATAAATCGAGATCACCAAACTTTTGTTCAACAACCTGAACAATAGTGGAAACAGGAAACATTTAGATTTGGTGGATTTATAGTTTGATAATTTATACGTTTTTCTTTAACACAGTTGACCACTGTTGTTTTCAAGTCTTTTCACCCTCTGCCTCCTCAGATACAAACATTTTCTCTACTGGACATTTTTCTTATCAGTGGTAACCTCTGGTATCGCAGAATAATTCAAAACTAACGAGAATGAAAATCACTCTATATTTGTGGAGTGTATAGTTTGCTGACTGTGTCTTGCACAGTCCATTTGCTCTGATGATGTCCTTCTACTTGTTACACTTGTGAAAGGACCTCGAGGAAGTGGATGCTGATGCAGCTCAATAATATTTATTGAACACAAAGACTCAAGGCTTACTAGCAAAACAGGCAACCAACATCCAAATCAGAAGGCAAGAATCAAGGTCCAAAAAACAGGCAAGACTTGAGCAGGAGATTCAAAAATACTCATATATAATAAACGCTGGAAAAGGCTTAAATGACAGCACCCAAAGTACAATGAAGAACTGTCAAAGAAAGAGGGAACACAGACGTGAAGACACCAGTGAGGGAAGGCTAATAGGGGACAGATGAACCAAATCAAGAAAATTAAAAATGGAGGGAAGAGAACAATGACAGGAAGTGTGAAGCAAACAAAACACATGAAGAAAACCTTCAAAATAAACCAGAAAATACTGAACTCAACCCCAAACTATGACTGTTGCTGCGTTCCAAATCTCATACTTTCTTTATTCTTCTGCAGCAGCTCTTACATACTGCATACTGTTGCTGTATGCAGCATGTATACGATTGGGACACACTACTTCATAACATTGTGCCTTGAACTTTGACCCTCTTGCTCAAACATCTGTTGCAGTCTGTGTATAGTCTGTACTTTATATTAATGTATTAATATGTCACAAAAAATGTGATGTTATTTAAATGCGCTGTCATCTGTCTGTGCTCTCTCAGCAGGTCAGTCGATGTGATGCATCTTCTGCTGCGCTGAGGACTGTGGGTCAGAACAGCCAGAAAAGCATGCTGGTTTGAATACTGCAAAATGGGACCAGATGCAGTAGGACATCCTGGTATTTTTGGCATTTGACACACTGTATTGGGACATACGAAATCTTTTCTGGACATATGGAGTCACTGAATACAAATTGTGAATATCTGTCTACTGTCTACCAGCAGTGGGGTGTCCGTGCCCCAACCATCCCCCCAAATTTTAATTGCAGCACCTTGGCTAACCACATAACGTCATATCCACCTTACTACACTTACACACACCATCCTACGCACTCAAGCCAACACATAACATGTGCACAGACGGGCCG
>JBBPCS010005700.1:0-10307 GCA_037974645.1 Hollardia meadi
CAAGATAATCCACAGACCTTGTTGTGAGCAGTTTCATGGAGGAACTACTTTCTTTCTGTATCACTGCACAGAAGGAAGCGTGCATCTACTCGGCACATGAGAGAAGTTAGACTTGAAAGCTTTCTTCCAGACTTTGTAACACGTGCTTGAAGTTGTTAAAGGTCTTTTTTTAACCCAAACAATTATTTTTTCCTAAACCAAACTAAGTAGTTTGTTAGCTAAACCTAATCAAGTAGTTCAGCCCCGTCATGAGCACACGCTTCCTTCTGCTGGTCCCTTTAAGGACAGCAGGAAAATGGAGACACTAAAGTAAAAAAGCAGAATCTCAGAGTGAGTAAAAATACTCTGTTACCTCCCACCTCTGGCTGTAAACGCTGTAATACTGGATACACTTCACCCCGTTCAAACTCAACATCAACATTCTTTCTGGTGCTTTAATCTCAAGTGTCCCTGATGTGATGATGGTGTATTCACGGCGTCAGGTGTCGCACGCTGTCATCCTTAATGTCATTAGACTGGAGACCACATACAGGTCCAATAAAACCTCCCACATGTGACACGGAAGTGAGCGAGGTGTGAAACAACCCGGCACGCACGGTCCGACACACACGCCAGCTGCTCGTTGGTGTATCACGCTGAGATCGCATCATCGCGAAATGTCACGGCATTGTAGACAAGAGGCAAACACACGCACACATCTCTGTCCTTTATAATTTCACTGAGCTTGTCATGCCAGTAAACATACTGGGTTTACTGGATCTTCACTCTGTCAGTTAAAAAGGTCGTCATCAGGGTAACGAACCCGGGGTAACACAGCAAGCATGGAGGGCTGAATATGATGAACAACACGGCTGTAATATCTTTCTGTGTTAATCGTGATGAAATAACGAGTCGCTAATAATCATGTTAATGTAGGAATGTGAAGTCTTCTGCTTTGTTTACACTACTGCAACGAATGATTATATTCTGTAAATCGCTTTTTTAGAATAATCATCTAATGAGGCCAGAGCCCAAAGTGCCGTCTTTAAATGTCCAAAACCCTCCAAATATTTAGTTTATAATATTTTATGACAAAAGAAAACAGCAAATCCTCACATTGGAGAAGCAGCAACCAGAGAAGGAAGCAGCTCTGGTTTACACCCTCCTTTATTTAAAGAAGTATTTCAGCACTGGAAAGATTGCTTTGTCATAAAATTGGGCTTTCTCTGCTGTAGAAATACACAAATACTTCTAAAATTGGTGCTACATGACCAAAGGAAACAGAGAAAAAGGGCTGTGGCGTCCTGATTAGTTTATCAGTTAAAAAACCTGAATGTAATGCGCTGCACCAGACCAATAAACGCTTCCCAAGGTGGGTGACGTACTGCGAGTTGGGCGGTGCTTGGTTTTGGCTAAAATATGTGTTTGAAAACATTTGAGGTGAGAAATAGCAAACGAACGCCCCTCTGTCAGTCTGACTTCTATTGGTGTGGAGGTGGGCATACAAAATGTAGTTCAGAAAACAGCCCAGGAGCTGGCAAATGAGCGAGGGGCTTTGCATGCAGGCAAAATGGAGAGACTTTTAATAATGTAATATTTTTATATTCTACCTGCATTGTAATGATTCACAGCTGGTTGAAAATCGGCAAAGTTTCCCTTAAACCCATGATGTTATTTTGTTTTTTGAGACTATTAGCCTGATAGGTAGTTTTTTGAAGACTTGACCACAAGAAATAAAACTGAAAGGAAATAACAAAGACCTGAAGTTCTGAAGTGGTTTGCTTATAGTTTTTAGCTAGCTTGTAGCTAACACCTGTACAGTCTATGGTGAATAAACTCGGTCCACTGGTCAAATTTGCACAAATGATGGCAGGAAAAAATGTATGTGATTGGGGCCTAAAAACATTATTAGGCCCCAATAACACTGAGACTCATCTCTACAGGCACGTCCGCTTCAACAATACCTTGGAAAAGTGCGTCAAAAACAACCTGATTGGAAAAAGCAGTTCGAATCCTGCGTGTGTGAAGCAGCCACACCTCCATGTTCGACGGCATGGTTCCCTGCTGGAAAATGGTGGATTGCTCCCTCCAGGTTGGGAAGGAGTTGGGGCAGTGAAGGAGTTCAAGTATCTCAGGTCCTTGTTCACAATTGATGGGAAAATGGAGCGCATTACATGGACAGCAGGTTTGGAACTCATCAGTAATGCAGGCTTTGTACCGGACTGTTTGTGAGTGGTTCAGGACTCTGATTAGGATGCCTCCTGGGCGCATTCCCTTTGGAGGTTTTCCAGGCACGTCCAACTGGGAAGAGACCCCGGGGTAGACCCAGAACTGGCTGAAGGGATTATATATGTCATCTGGCCTGAGAACGCCTCGGGATCCCCCAGGAGGAGCTGGAAAGCTTTGCCGGGGAGAGGGGTGTCTGGAATACACTGCTGCGACCGTGACACAGCCCTGGATAAGCAGAAGATGGGTGGATGGATGGACTCACGTGTCTAAAAACTGCTAGAAAAACGTGACGCTCAGCGAGTTTTTAGCCACACACTCTGCAGTCAAATAATAATTTAAAGTATTGATAATGACGAACTGATAAAAATCCAGGCTCCAATAATCTTTACTGAATATATATATAAAATGATTTCTTCTTTTTAATCCGTTGTTAATGTGGTTTGTGCAGGACATGGCTCTGGCTAATGAAGAGAGCATGCCGATGTTCATTCGTTGTGGCATCATGGCGCTGGTGGCGGCGTACCTCAACTTCCTGAGCCAGATGATCGCCAACCCTCCGTTCTGTCAGCACGTCAGCAAGGTGCGTCATCGACTCATTCTGACTTCATCGTCATTGATTCGACGACCTCTGGTTGTCGCTTGTTGACGTGTTGAGAAATTATTCTTGATGTTGGAGACCATGTTGTAAAACTTGTTTTTGCTTTTCTGAATACTAAAAGACTAAAAGTCTTTTAAGATGCTGATGACACACCACTGTTTTTAGCTGTTACCCCTAGTTTGTTTTTGAAGTAATTTTCATTCTGCTGTACAGGGAAATGATTCACTTTTGAATACTATTAGATGCTTCTGTTGTCTTCTCTCCAGGTTATTGAGCTGAGGAACATGGATGCTCCGTACCTCCTCCCAGAACACATCTTCAGAGACAAGTGTCCGTAAGTATCCACAACTTAACAGACTGGATGTTAACATTTCTAAACGTTTCTGGAGACAGAAAAAATGGGTCGAGTTAAGGCTCAATATTGTCCAAATGCAGATCAATCAATCCACATTCAGGTTAATTGCAGGACATAATGGACTTGGCAACCCATCTCACAGGGCATATCCAAATCCAATCCAAGAAACTACAACCTTAAACATCATCATTGTATCAAAGCTGGCTATCAATAATCAATACTTTTTTTGTTACTACCAGAAATGTGTCACTAAAAACAAGTCCCAAAGTGTAAAGTACCAAAAGTTCAACATAAAACAAGACAAGACCAAGAAAAATGACCTGATATTAGATCCTAGTTTGAATGAAAATATCACCAAAAGACAAAATCTTTGAATACTTTGGCTTGTATTTTTTAATAAAAAAAGATGTTTTGTAGAAATACCTGTTTGTATTCATCAAAGCAAGGTGTCAAAATAAGTGTCATTTGGGTGTCAGAAACAAGACTCATACAGTATATGGTAACAGGATTAGTATTGAAAATACCCAATTTACCAGCTTGTTTGTTTGAGTGATTTAAACTTCATTAGAGATCTCGATTTGTGTTTCCATCAAAGTATGTTACCCTTAATAAATGTACTGTAGCGACCAGCCATCAGAATCACTGCTCACCTGTCAACAGTTCATTCACATTTTACACCGTTAACACCCACAATCCTCCAATAATCCAATCACAGTTCCCCAGAAAACCCCCGCTGTGTGAAACCAACCTCCAGGAAATGTATTATTTGTTGCCTGAGCTTCTGGCAGTTGTCGGTCAGGGAGAGGAGGAGGAGAGATACACAGCTTAACTTTGGCATCCGATCGCGTTGAAAGTCCACGTTATTGTAGCCAAATCTTAATAATCCCCAAGCCTCATCTCTGGAGTCTGTCAGGTGGAACAACCCGGTGGATTGCTTTATTTCCTCATTAGAGTTTTCCAGGAGTTGCCTGTCATGGCGGAGCTCAGAACGACGCCAGAAACCTGACTGACATTGATTGACTGACTGAGCAACAGTACCAGGAGCACCTGCTGTATATATTGAGCCATTGTTATTGAACTGCGAGTACAGACGCTGTTTGTTTACGCTTTGATTTCCTGCTTTGAGTTGGTTTTTGGGGGTCCACGGTAAAACCTGGAGCGGATTATTTGACTTTGGTTTATTTGTGAACTGGATTGGACTGAATAGTTTGCGGGTTGTGGGGAAAACCAAAACGGACCATCTCAAGTGGATTAAACTCAGAGACTTTGGGACTCACACATCCTTACACTTTCAAACACACTCACACGTGTGGTTTAATTGTGGTGTGTTCTATCTGTTTGACAGTGCTGATTTGTGGTCACATACAGTATGTGTGTGTGTTTGCTATTTGCGTCATGGTTTTGTATGGTTTGACTGCTATATTTTCTATTTCAACCCTCGATCTGTTTAGCGATTTCACTACAGATGGTACTCTAATGTAGGCGGGGTTGTTACCAGAGCTTCACTTTCCCAGCAGTTGGGAAACAACAAAAGAGACTTTTGTTGGTCTTCAGAAGCTGCAGCATTTATTAAATGACACACTGCCAATACCCTACTGTAGGCTTCATTACTGACAGATCGACAACAAACAAACCGCTAACATTTTCGGTACACAGGACGGTACTTAACTGTTCTATTGTTACCAACCACAACTTTTGGTAATGGAAACGCTAAAATAGCCGTTGTAATGTGTAAAAGAGGTGGAAACGAGACAATAGTTGTGCCCTCAGTAAAACATAACCTCCTCAGATATACTGCAATAACCTCAGATCTGTTTCCAGAAGATCCTTCATGCATAAATGGTTCTCTCTGCGATTGTTAAAACCGATATTTTTTTATGTTGTTTGTTAAAGAACTCAGGAAGCCTCTGAGTCGTGTTTGTTTGAGTGCTCTTTATTCTAAATGTTCACCAGTTGAGATCAGAATCGCTCCACTGTTGCAGTCCTGATGTCTGTCTGCCAAAACAAAAATATCTCTGACATAAAGGAGCAATTTGCTGGTTAATGTGCGGCCTGCCTGAGGTGAGATTTACTTCTTTAAAAAAACAAAAACAACAGCCCAAAAATCTTTTGAAAACACAACAGCTTAAAGCCGACGGCGGGATAAAAATGTCGAGGACGTTTTTCTAAATCCTTCATTCTCTTGTTTGTGTTTTATTCATCAGCATCTATTCAGCAGCATCGTGTTTAAAAATTCACTTACTCACAAACTGTGAGTGAACTGGCCTGCAGCAGTCAGAGCGTTCTCGTTGTTGTTGAGGATGGAGAAGAAAGCAGGAGACATGATGTCAACATGAGGGTCCTCGTGTCCACAATCCAGTGCAGTCTGCTCTGGATTGGTTTCTGGCATTTTGGTGTCGTTATTTGATATTTACCTCCAGTAAATGTCCTGAAACTAGCAGGCATCCGCTGATACTGATCAGATAAGATAATCAGATAAGAATGATGATCAATATCTGATCTAAGTTGTTTTGGATGGCTCGGTTCTGCTTCATTCATAGATCATCTGGACACCCCTAACGTTCATTATCATCCAAACCATGCAACACTTTGTTGGAGATGTATGATTCCGTTGAAGGAGGTGGATCATGGTCTCAGTTTTCATCCTCTTTCCTCCCAGACTTCCTGAATCTCTGGACAAGGACGACAGACTGCTGTACTTCCAGACGGCCGACATGGCAGAGTGTCTGGCCGGACCGGGATACAACGCGGAGAGACTCTCCATCCCGTATGTTCCTCAGGTCACAGGTACGACCGGCCAGCTCCCACTCTGCAAACTACAGGGAGCGTTATTGGCTCTTTAATGCAGCTTTTTAAAAAGATGTTTTAGTCTCATGTTTAGTACAAACAGTAAAGGTTTGTGGGGTGTCAGATTTTCGAGTTAAAAACACATTTAAAAATATCTTTAAACTTCTCCTAATGCAGTTTTCTTGAAACACCTGCTGTTCAGTCAGTTATTCACACACACACAAGTTCATTTTAAATGGACAGTTCACCCCAAAAATACATATTTTCCCTCTTACCTGTAGTGTTATTGACTGTAGAGATGTCTGCCTTCTCTCCAATATAATGGACCTAGATGGCACTTTGCCACAGAAGGAAACGTGCATCTAGCGTGCCGAGGAGGACGCCATTAATGTTTGCATCCCGCCCTGTCACGAGCACGAGCCTCTTGTCCACGAGGAGGTGAACTCTTCCTTCTGTGCAGTGATACGGTGTAGTTCGGTAAAAAGAAAACAATCTAGATGGATAAATAGCACAGAAAGAAGAGGAAAAATATGTCCTTTTGATTTTGGGGTTAACTGCCCCTTTAAATACCTGTAGAAATGTGTCCAAAATGGTGGACAAGACACCCACCCACTTTCAAAATTCAGACAAATTCAAATGGAGATTTAAGAGTAAAATCAAGAGAACAATTCAAGAGAATATTAAAAAAGAGTCAGATTAGAGGATTCAACATTGTGTCACATTTCCCTTCATTTTAAACTCGCAGTGCCCTGCAGGACTGTCACACTCCTGGTGATTTAGCTGAAAAGGCTTTGAAGGATTAACAGCTTAAAGAGTTGTTTGGAGAACAGGAAGTAAACTTAAGAAAAACCCGTTGTGTGATTCAGTTTTATTACACAGAGGGTCGTCACGATTGTTGATGTCTTCTCAGGCAGTTTGAAAGAAGTTTCACATTAGAACAGCATGAACCTCTGTAAGACTACTTCCTTTTCCAGGATCGTTCAATCCTCAAGACTCATTTTCTTTCATTTTTAAAAATCCAGTCCTGGAAGTAAACTTCTGTACAAACCCAAAGCCCAGAAGATGATTCTTTCAAAGGATCTACTTCTTCCTCGTTCACATAAATAAGAGAGTCGTGGCTCGTCTTTGCTCTAACAAACAGTCTGTTTTCTTCCCCCTGCCATGCTTCCACGTAACATCAGTGCTGTACACAGTAGGAAAAATCCTCCACAGGTGCAAGCAGACGTCCAGAGGTAACCAGCTAGAGTAGAGCTGTAGACGGAGCTGGTTTAGTTTAGCTGGAAAGACTGCAGACAACATGAGCCCAAACATCTGTGCATTTTATTTACTTTGAGGAGCTTCCAGGTGGTTTTTACCACTGGAGACATTAAATATCACTGGTTTTCTTTCAGTGTCAGTAACTAAACCTGCAGTTATCACCGACTATCATCATCACTGAAAACAAATACATAAAGATCCTCTTCAGGTTATGTTTTAAGACATGTAAAAATCCCCACTTTGAATAATAATTAGTTTCCCCCTCACTGAAATACTGATCACATCACACTTTCATACTGAACCACGATCGGCTCCAAACCAGTTGTAAAAGCATATTTACACGTCTTAAAAGTTGACTTCAACTCTCGTGTCAAACTGCACGGTGGAGCTCCGAGTGAAATAACATGTGAGTGGAGTGAAATGACTTTACATTCATACACGTGCACGGAGTAACTGATGATGAGGCTGCAGCTGTAAGAAAAGCTGTAAAATGCTCCTCTGGCCTGTTTTATGTGAATCCAGTCTTCTGACGGCAGATCTCCAGGTAGAACCCAGCAGCTTTAATGTCTTTCCAGTGAGCGACACAGGACCCAACCTCATACAAACCCTGACGGGAAAACCCACACCTCTACACGATTGACCATAAATCCTTGTAGCTTGTTAGTATTCCTTGTTGTCTCCAGTGATGACTGGTGTGTAGCTGTAGACATCATTCTGTATACAGAAGCAGCGTTTATGATCATTTTTACAACTCTTTTGCTTGCTTTGCATTTGGAACTGTCCTGGTGAGTACATACAGTACATATAGATGGCCTGTGTAGACTTTGTGTTTGTTGTTGTGCTGTTGGTGTAGGAAGTATTATTATTATATTATTAATATGAAACAGAACACTGGGGGGCCTCAGAGCATCGTCTCGTGCTCCGCCGAGGCAGTGGTACAACCAAATGGTTAAATCGTTGTTATTATTATTACATTTATTTGTGATATACAAAGATAGTTATTTTTATATCTAAAAATAAAAAGATAAATAAAAGAATTCACATAATTAAAAAAATGCTAAATGAAAATGCATAATTTCAATGACCAGTTACATTTTAAAATCACCAGACAATCGTGTTCTGACACCACTAGCTAACGTCTACCACAGCTAGCTAACTTTTCCCCGGATGCAGTGACACAGAATAGTTTTTTAAACAAAAAAGTGATGTGGGAGACAACCAAACACAAGTAAAAACTTGATGGTACAAATACATTCTTTTGGATAAACTGATTTAAGTTTTGTTTCCGTGTTGCAGCCAGGTTCATTAGCTTGTAGAAACCAGGTAGATTAGCTTACATGTCGCGTCGGTTCTCACGGTAAATTGATTGTTCCATTACTGATTCGTTTAATTGATTTGGTGTTTTTCAGTTAACTGACCACTGTCAACTCATTTTGTTTCAAACACTTTTAATTCTTTCTATCTTGTGTATCTGATGGATGCTTAGCTAAAGATGTTGCTAATTGTCCAGAGCAAACACTGAATAACTGCCTGTTAAAAAGCCTGTTAGCTAACTGTTGAGCTAAAAGAGCCTGTTAGCTAACTGTTGAGCTAAAACAGAGCCTGTTAACTAACTGTTGAGCTAAAACAGAGCCTGTTAGCTAACTGTTGAGCTAAAAAAAAAGAGCCCGTTAGCTAACTGTTGAGCTAAAAGAGCCTGTTAACTAACTGTTGAGCTAAAAGAGCCTGTTAGCTAACTGTTGAGCTAAAAAAAAGCCTGTTAGCTAACTGTTGAGCTAAAAGAGTCTGTTAGCTAGCTGCTAGCTAGCAGATTTACTGCGTCACATTAATGTAAACCTTATTTGAAAACAAATCTCGGTTACTTTACAACAAGATTGACCCTCGCTGTAAAATGAAAACCTTCTGTGAAGCTTCATGATGGTTCCAGACTTGTGTTCGTTGTTTGATCCGTCCTGCTGGTTTCTAATGTCAGTGGTCTTCATTAAAAAAATAAATCTAGTGTAGTTCTGTGTTATAAATAAGAGTCAAAACTATATCAGAAATGCAAACACAAGTCTTTTCACATCACTTTCCTCATGAGTGCCTTCAGGCCGGTTGCTGATTCATACCTGTTCAAACTGAATGCTGTGACTCATGCAGACATCAATTACAACATGCTGCTGTTCTGTTTCTCCCATCGCCACAGCTGATCTGTTACATTCTGACTCTTTATCACATGACCTTGATGCTGCGTTGTTCCTGGACTTCGGAAAGTAGCTGTACTTCTGTTCCAGTGTGGATGAATACTGAAGTGTTTGAGGGGGCGGTATTAAGATCAGGCCCTCCTGGGGGGACGAGGTACCTGAGGAGTTCGTTGCTCCGCAGGATCAGATGGATTCGCTCTTATTAAACTGTAACATAAAAATAGAATCGAGGTCTGGCTGTGTGGCTAATGGAGTTTGCAGAGAAGTCGCTGCTGTTGTCAAGTGGCCTCTAAGAACGTCCTCATAGCTAAATGACAAAATGGATGGCATGTAATAAGAGAGTTTAGGAAACTAAGATGAAAGATGTGTTCATAGTTTAAAGCACCCACATTGTACATCGTACGCTTTCTCCTATACCTCCATGTTGCTGTGTCGAAGCACAGTGAAGTAAAAACAAACTGGTTTACAACTGCACATTTTTAAAAATGGTACGGAAATAAAAAACGGTGTGAGCCCCACCTCCAAAGCTCCTGTACTTTTGGAAAGTACTCTGAGTGAGGACTATTTGGAGGTTAAGATAATGTCCCCTGAACCTGATTTAGACCTTGGTCTAAGTTCCTCCAAAGGTTCCTGGTTTGTGGGGAAAGTTCCAGTACAGTACTTCCTCTTTTGCTTCTGAGAGAGGACAACATTATAATATAATACAATAAGAGGTCGCTTGTCAGGGAAAAAAACTGTTATTTGAAGAAATTGAACAAATGTCCGATGTTGACGTATTTCAGGTGACAGCTGGAACAAAAACAGTAAAAAAGGTTTTTGTTGGCATGCTTAAGTGGATGTATATAAAGATGGCCGACATGAGAGCTCCCCTAAAGTGAAGCCAAAACATCTGGATGGCCCCCTGGTGGCTGGCTGCAGT
>JBBPCS010005701.1:0-10307 GCA_037974645.1 Hollardia meadi
ATGTTAAGTGTCATGAGATAACTTTGTTGTGAATTGGCGCTATATAAATAAAATTTGATTTGATTTGATTTGATGATTTAAACTGCCTTGACCAAGGATGGTAGGATGGCTAATACTTGTTATTATTGCTGTTACTACTAGTGGTTCATATTTGTTGTGTTTTTGTTATGTGTCCCTGTTAATGTTATTAATGTAATTATTTTAATCCCCTATAATTAACTGTATTATGTACTGTAACTGTAACACAAACGGCCTCTTTAGTTTTTCTAAACTAAACTAAACTAAACTAAATGAAGTGCAGCGATTAACATGTTGTCATCCTGAACCTGTTTCTCTCTTTTTAAATTTTCTTTGGACTAATAAACCTTTTCAATTTGAGTACTCCTGATAACCTTAAAAAAATGTTTAACTATATTACACAAATTATTGTAAAACTTAAATTAAAAGCCTGGGCTGTTCAAGTGTTCAAGTGTTATTTATACATTTAAAGAGCTTCCATAAAAAACAGACCCGACGTCTGATTGGGACCTGCATTTATTTGTCAAAAATGTGGACACACCCAGCAAGTAAATGGGACCTGGGTTTAATTGGGACTTGGCTTTTAATTGAAGTTTAGGTAATGCAATATGCTGTATTTTTATATATTTTATATATATTTTATATTTTATCTATTTTGTATATTTTTTACAAAGAAGTCACAAAATGAAAAAAATAAAAGAGAATGTCTTTTTAATATTTTTAATATATTATATTTTGATGTTTTTTTTTATTTGTAGTTTATTTCATTTAATTTTATAGTGTTAAAAAAGAAATACTTCACTCCACTGTGTACTTTTTTCCACAATTCTTTCTGTGTCATCACCTCCCTATCGAGATCATCAGACACATGGACAAATACCGGCAACAAAGCTGAATGGGTTCCACACACCCATTAGACTGATTGTGACTTGATTGTGCTGCAACAGAGAGATGAATCATTGGCCCTGAGTCCAATCAGTAGTGTATGATATACTGTACAAGACAGTGTAAAAACAGTGTGATTTCATCAAGGATTAAATCCTATTGGAGCTGCTGATAAAACATAAGTATAACTCATGAAAGTATTCATAACCATCTTTCTGTAATGCTAAATACTGCAGTATTTTTACTCCAAGGTAATAGTGTTGCTAAACTGCAGCTTATCATGTCTCTAGTTTTCACTCCCTTCTACAGTATCTTCCTGTCACTGCATCACCCTTCCTGTCCCTCTAAGTCACCAAGTCTCTTTTCTGGTTTCCCTTCTCTACTCCTCTCAGTTTCTCTGTGAATGAAGAAAACAGGGGAACAGTCAATTGAATCAGGTTGCCATGGCAACTGGATGCAGAGCCAACACTTGTAGAACTGTGGCATTCCTACTGTGTTTGGGTGTTTTAGAATCTACAGTATATGCACCATAACTGTATATGTCTGTATGACTACAGGGTACAACTGATTTACAATGAGGAAAACCAGTCTAGCTGAACTGGAAATAAGACAAAATAAAAGTGTCCCTCGAGCGTCATCCTCACAGCAAGCAAGACTGATTATTGCATTGTACTGTGCAGCATCAGACACTCTCCGTCCACACAGAGCCTACATTCCTGTCAGCTGAAGGCTCGAGATCAGAGTTGAGACAAGACTAGAGAAAAATAGGTGAGTAGGCCTATTTGCTATCCTCTTACCTTTGTACTTTTTAAACAGAAAACACACATTTTATACAGTAATATTTAAAATTTTCTTTAATGGAAATGTCTTAACAAATCGAAAATAGGTGAAGGTATAATGATTCTCTGAATCCATGGTTTCAGATATGATTTATGAGCCACAGGTGAATTAGGAAAAATAACGGTATGTCAAAGGTTTCGGAAGATGGGATCATGAATCGAGACGGTAGACGTTTGCATTGCGGCTTCTGTCTTGGTTTCAAAATCGTTATACCCCTCGTGAAAAGATTATTATTTTCTTACCGTAAAGTTCCAGCTCCCTCCAGCCATCTGTCACCTTAGTTAAGTTTTTGTAGTTAAATGAAGAGGTATCATATAGATAACTCCTTATTTTAACTTTATGGAACAACTGTTAATTGCAGCACCAGGTATAAACAGAAACAGGGCATCCGAGTAAAGTTCAGCTCAAAACAACACACTGCGGTGCACTGCCTCGCTGACAGCCAGCAGTAGCCTCCTAGTGACCATGGACTAGACATAATACATTCAAACTGATTTAGTCAAATTTTAGATACATTTGCCACATTCAGGTGCGGTGTTATAATGTAAGTTCCATTTCTCTTTTAGGAACTTACATGCCACCCTCTGATTTCAAAAATGACCCTCCTCTTAGCTTTTAGCAGATGCTAATTTCATGTGTGGGGAGAAAGTTGATTTGTGCTAATTTTGAAGTAAAAGCTGTACAAATGTACAATACTTGCTGATTAAGACTTTTCTTTTGATGCATGTTTTGTTCTGGATGTGGTCGGGCAGATTGAGCGGTACTGACAGGTCCCCCTTGGTATATTCAGAGGATATAGTGGAAAAAATTGAGTTTGCGATATAATGCTTTATGAAAATAATACAGGAAATTACCTCAGATACATGCAGTGTGTTATTCATGTAGGCTACAGATACACAGTTCAAATCATACTTTTCATCATTTTGGGTACTTTAAAGTCTCTTCTCTTCCAATAAAACAAATCCCCCCACCTAATTCCACCACAGTTGGTTCAGCTCTCTGCTATCCCCACACTTTCAGTTTCACATATGTGGCTCTAACACTGGCATGGACAATAGGGGACAAAATAGGTGGAGAGGTATTTGGGAAAAACAAGACTTTTCTTGGTAAATTTTACGAAAAGGATTTGTGTCGCAGTTATTTGCCTGTAATTCACCATTTCTAAAGATGTATGTTAATTAATTAATTAAACAGGTTTTAACGATAAACAGCCTTTTTTTGTAGATTAGTCATGGAAAATGAGAACCTTGCAACCATTTCCCCTTTGTGTCAAGCAGTGAAAAGTTGAAGCATTGCGCTTTTGAGTTAATTTGCCTGACGTGACATTGCGTGTTAAGCAATACGGCTATTGCACATCGGCAAATTGTGATTTTGATGCTGAAACAATATATTGTGTTGCCAAATTCAGGCTCTTAATGTGTGACTGACTGTTTCTCCCATGACATACAGTAACAGGCAAAGAGTAATGTCAAGCCCTGACATACTTTATTAACATAGTGTAGAAGGTCCTGCTATTAAAAAGTGCTCACCGTTGTTGATGTCTTAATCCTAAATTGTAGTCGAGGAGACAACATCTCTGTCTACCACTGTCGGTATCCTCTCTGACTCTGTGGTAGAGCGGGCACGATATTTTTTCTTCCCAGGATGACGAAGGTATGTCCCGCCCTACTTATGCCTTTGTCAACCTAGGAAAAGTAATAGCTTGCACACTGATGCACATCAGAGGGGATTTAGAAGTGGTTATACGCAAAGCTGACTGAAAAATAAGTTTATGTCGTATACCTGCGTATACCCTGGACTACGCCACTGGCTGCCCCCTATAGTTTTGGAGGAACCTTGACACTCTGGTTATATTTTACAAATTGCACCTTTAAAGCCAAAAAGTTGTTGATAAGAATGTTGGAAAATGGTTGGCGGCTCATTTGAGCTGAACATCAGTTTGGTTTTTTTGATGTTGACTGATATGTCTCCAAATGCATGTGTGTCAGTGAGTATGACTGCGTACTAAAGAGAGGGAGCATCTCTCCAGGCTGCTCTTGCCCAGGCTCATCACACTGCTTTTTCTGGACTCCATGGTGAAGCTCCGCCTCTCTGAGGAGTAGGATCCTCTGGACCCTGAAAGAGCACCCAGCTCCAGATGGCCATTGGGTGTCAGCGTGCAGATCCTTGGGTCTACACATAGTTGAGAGAGAACAGTTTAATTAGTCTTTTTGTTATTTTTTGTGCATGCAACATCTATTCATTTAGTGTAAAAGGAATTATGTATTCTTATATTTTAAACTGCATCTTCTTGTCTATCTATTTCACCAAGTGATTTCCTATATTTTCCAGAATAACATCCAACTCCCTGGTAACAGGCTTTAATCTGCGGTGGGTTATACATATAGGTGCACATAGCCATCGAAGCAGTAACACAGAGAGGCTTTTTAAAACTGAGAGTGAAGGAAAAATCTCAGTCTTATGAAGGTATGAAGAAAGTCCAAATAATTTTAGGAAACACAAACTTTAGAAAGTGTGTGACAGCTATTGGACTGAGTTTTAAAACTCTTTTCATTCTGGTCTTTTAAGGTTGATACCAGTGGAAAAAGGGAAACGTAAAAATCTCAAAAGAAAGCTGTTTCCGAGACAGGAAGTTCTGATTTCTTTTTCACTTCTAATTAATTAATTGTAATTTATTTCACAAAAAAAATTTCTTTGACATGGTTGGGATGACGATGCCAAAATTTGCCCCATAGCTGAAGATACTCCTCAAAAAATACACCCTCAGTTCACTTCTTAAGCTTTTTAAAACAAAAGGAGAGATAAAATCCAGAAATTTAGAGAGTAATACCTCTGCTGTGTAAGTGGACTGACAGTAAAACACCTTGTTGTATTTCCTCCTATAAAGGACCAGAATGCAGGGTTTCATCTTTTGCTTACACTGCACTGCAGAGATCACATCTCCTCTGCAGCAGTAGCCCACTGATACTGTATATAAGTGATTCTCTCAATCTCTGAACTCATGTTTAATCCTCTCTGAACTGCCTTGTTTACTGGGTCTGTTAAGGAAAGCTGTGTGGCTGGAACAGGTTCATTGTGGGCTCTGGATAAAGATAGAGCTCATTCATATCTGAAGAATGCTGGCTATTCTTCGAGGTTTTGCAAGTTTGTAAGCCTTTGGCACATAGTTCTGTTATACTTTTAGGACTTTGGGTTCAGCACAGCTGCTTCAATAAACCCTACTGGAAACATTTACTGACTTGAATAAGCCGATTGTTGGGTATGTTGTCTTAGTCACATAACTCACAAAAACCAAGGATTTAGTTTTAAACCAAGAATTTGAAATAGAACTGTTTTCTAAATAATTGTCACCTCCCTAAATAAATATACATTTGCAAACTGTGCTTTTAACTGCACTTAATAAGTTCCACATTTGGTTGTTAAATGGCGCTGAAAAATAAAAAGAGCAGATACTGATGATATTGACATAGTTCATTTTTCCGAAAGAAGGCTCATTGATGTGGGTGTTATACAGAAATCTTGTTGTGAAGAGCGAGCAAAGCTTTCGATTTACCAGGCAATCTACATTCTAATCCTCCCCAATGATCATGAGTTTGGGTAGTGACCAAAAAAATGATATTGCAGATACAAGCATCCAAAATGAGCTTCCTCTGTAGGGTTGCTGGGCTTGGCCTTCAATGGTGAGGAGCTGGGACATCTTGAGGGAGCTCAGAGTAGAGCTTCAAGATGCTTCCTGGGCACTTCTTTTGGATGTTTTCTGGGCACATCAAATTGGTAGTAGATCCCGGGGTAGACCCAGAAGATCTCATCTGACTTGACAACGCCAGAGGAGCTCAAATCAACACCTGGACTACCCTGTGTAGCCACCATGAGCCAATCCCAGGTGTTCTATGATGATTCTATGTTATTTAAAATTAAATTAAGCCACTGAAGTATAAACCTCAAATAAAAATATACTGTAACTTAAAGGGGGAGACGAAAACAGCTCACCAGACAGCTTTATAGAGTCGTGTTTCTCGCTCTCGTCAAAGTTGGAAGAGGAGCGGTCGTCATCCGAATAAGAACGGTTGGCATCACCCTGGAGACACAAAGGGGTTAGAGTTAGACAGTGGACACAAAGAGAAAAAGGAGACAGGGAATTACACATATTTCAGGTTATAAGGGTGGCTCAGATCTGTGTTATATCTTAAGATTAAATCAATTATAAACCCTCAAACTACTAACACATTACTCCAGTGACCCTACAGGTTTGGTCAACACCAATGGGATTTCTCTGTGGTTCATCAAAATGTGAAAATCTGGAGTAAATTGTGTAAAAATCGTGTAGCAGTAGCAATCAGTGTGGAGGGTGGATGAGCGGAAGATGGTAAGAGGGCCGGAGAATGTGAGAGGAGAGAGAGACAATGAAAGACAAAGAGACATAGTGAAAGACTGATGGTTGTGTTATGTCTTGGCATTTGAAAAAGATCAATAAAAGCTATGTGATTTGTGTCAGTTTCCCCTTCATCTTGCACATCATAGCAGCGCGCCACAAATATGGTCATGTTTTGATCAGTGTATGAAAGCACAACCGGATCACTCAACCGCATGACACTTTTGCAGTGATACATCTGTGAGTTTGACAGTTGATGGCAGACTGACAGCATCATTTTGCAGCGCCTTCCATTGAGATGGAGGGCTTTAGAAATTACACTGTTGTGTTTAATACACCATTATCTTGTTGACTGCTGATACAGCTTCTGATAAATATCATAATTGTGACTGATACTATAATTATTCTTTTTACAGAATACAATTAAATTTATACACTTTGAAAACGTAAAAGCTGTTTTTGCTCGGTTTTCACTCCCTTTACAGTATTTACAAGCTCATGGCACAATCAATACATGGCATGCTATATATCATTTTCAAAAAAAGTTGATGATCTTAAACAATTTATTGAAAAAAATATTTTGACATGTGGGAATTTTCCTTGCATATCCACAGGATTTACCTTTAGGACTGGGTATTGTTGAAAAAATTACGATACTAGTACCAATACCAGTACCCTCAAAGTGATACCGATATAAATACAATACTTCATTACCCATCATGTGAATTGAAGCATTCAGTTGCGTAAAATGCCACCACTGAACTGTCAACTGTTAAATACACCACATTCAATTCCACCACACCACAGACTTTATAGGTTGTAGCTGTTGCAGTAGTGGGCCAATCACACTTTGCATGAAATCAAAGAAAGATTGTGGTGATGGGAAATGCAGGGATTGTTTGAATGTAGAAGTTTCAATACTATTTGCTACTGGGTTGTTTTGGCCAATACCTTGAAGGCATTCAGTACCGATGCCCAGCCCTATATACAATACAGTTAGTATTGAAGAAATATGGGGAATGGTCAGTAGAGACAGCTCTGTCTGATCAGGTCCTAAGTCTGCTGATTCCAGCATTATTTGTATAATATCTGCGCATTCTGCCTTGAGTTACAACTCTGAGAACAAAAAGTTCAATTTACCACAAACAAATCTGGGACTATTTATTTATTAATGAGGTCACTGGACAAAAACATGACTGACATACTTACTTTTCAATTTTTTACCAATTGGATATTTTGTGCTGTATCATGTCCTAGAAATGACTAATTCGGAAATCAAACATCAAACATTAATTTAATTATTAATACAATCTAGCTCCAGGGCCATTCAGATGCACAACACGTGCATTCAAAACCAAAAGTGATGGTGAACATTCATTGGGACAAGTTTTGGGTGTAACATGTCACAAAGTAATGTGTTAGAATACTCAGATTACTTTTTTATGGAAACGAGTAACGAAATGCATTAGTTTTGCAATTCAAGTAATCAATTATTATGTGTCGTTTATTGCCTTAGCATGATGTACAGTAGGCTATAAGCGTCAAAGAGTTTTATTAACAGCAGGGAATTCAACAGCTTCTGGAGCCAGAATATTTTCACATCTAACTATCCGTGGAAATAAATCCTTAAGATTGTGCCAAGGAAATAAATCCTTAAGAATTATTTCCACCAAGTTTCAGAGTTGGCGATTGTTGGAAAAGTGGAAAGACAAACCACGACAGTTTGGGTGAGTTTTATTTTGTTTATGTCTTGGTTGAAATGTATTTTACGATGAGTTTTTTGGTATGTCTTATTTGAATTGTTTTTTACGATGAGTTGAGGAAATTAGGCTTGTTGTTTGGTTAAAAAAGAGAAACTTGAAGGTGTACGGATGTATTTTTCTGGACAAGGACAATAAGTATAATATTTAATTTCCTTTCTTGACATTTTTGAGTTTATTTTGTTTGTTTATGTATGAAGGTGATCGCCACTCGAAACATCCCCCAGCTGAAATAACATTGTACAGGGGTTTTAATTTTTGGAAACGCAACATACTCTAACGAGTTTCTTTTCTCAGTTGGTAACGCTGTAACATAACAAGTTACTTTTTAATCACTGTAATCTAGTAATATAATGAGGTTTTTTTGGCACACCGAGATGAAAAAAATTCAACTATTTCAAATGCAGAAAGTGCACAGCAGGTCAGAATTAACCAGTCAGCTCTACAAAACTTGTTTCACCCTTTCCATCCGAGGACAACGACATCTGGTTGAAAGGTCAGCCAAATTAAAGATGGAAGAGCAGCTGATTATAGCCTACTCGTTCAAGAATACCCATCAAGCATCAAGGCTGGCATTTTCCACATTTCTTTTAGACACAACAAGACGCAAGAAATTGAATGATCACATTTTATGAGTGTCTACTGGTTTAATCTATAAGCTATGATTCAATTTATAAGCATTTGGTTTATTTGAGCATTTGAGAGTGCTTCATTATTAGTAACTCTATGCATGTCAATCTGCTCAGTTCTGCTATTATGAAAATCAGTAGGACACAAGAGCCTGGGGCTTATTTTAGCCGTGAAGGTCACTGGCAAAGGTTAAAGTCTTTAATCTTTGAGAAACACAGACAGATGGATGTCAGCTGTCCATAGGAGAGGACGCCATGCACAGAATAAAAGAATGGATGGATAAAGGCAAGCTAAACATAGAAGAACTGTCAAAGTTTAAAGTTTCTATGTAAATTACAGGCCTCTATAAGAATTGTTTGACATAATCAATTTACAGACCATTTTTGGAATATAGAGTATTATTGAATAATTGCAGGGAAGAGCTTGTTGATTTGTTGCACTTACTTGGCTACCGTTACGTTACCGGCAATACATGTCAGATATAATTGAAATATTTCACCTCTACCGATACAGGTTAATATTATTAATATTCTTAAAAGGATTGTAGTGAATATGATCAACAAACCTGGCCTGGTCACCTCAATCATCAACAACTAAATTAAAATGTGGACTATGGAAACAAGTCTACATCAAGCTCTTTGAAGCCATGTGGCAATAATTGGCACGGAGTTCCTTTACCTCTGCCTGAAAGCCCTCAACCAAGATGGCCACCAGTAGGTTGAAAAGGACATAGTTTCCAAAGGTCATGAGGGCTACGAAGTAAAGAGCGGCAAGTGGTGAAGTGGCTGCCATACCATTGTACAAAACCACGTTCCAGTCCTCCTGGGTTAGAATCTGAGGGAATTGTATAGATAAAGAAACACATACAGAGTGTTAAGGGCATAGTTGTAGTCCTGTGTGAAATGTGAAAAAATAGAATATTTGCTTAATTTGGTTGAAATTCATATTCAGTTTTTAATAGTTTGAAGATCTGATCATACTAAATAAATGAAATGGTCAAAACATTACAAAGCCGTCCAGTTAAACTTGGCTAACGTGTGCTGCATCTACAATATCTGCAGGAAGTGAAGGCTAGTTTAACTATGTTTTGCACTTTCGAATAGTAAGTCGTGTGTCCTGTGTGTAATGGGTTGGGTGATTTCGGGCCAGTTTACGAGAAAATATCATGTTCTGTAAGCTATTAATAACTTACTTCTGTAAGAAACAGAAACACTGTGTTTGATAGTTCACCTTTCAACTTCTCTTTTCCTGTCTCTTCCACTCTTTTTCTCTCAAACCCACACATTGTTTATTTGAGAGAGAGAGAAAAAAGAGACAGAATTCATGCCTTTGATGAAGGGCTACTAGTTTTGCTGTTATTCACATGTACATCGTTGTATGCGTGCACATGCGTAGAATCAGCACTCCAGTAGGCTACTTGAACAAATATCACAACACCTCTGGTTAAGAGTATACAAGTAGATCTCTTAAACTATGTACTAATTAAATATCAATACAAACAAAAATAGTTAAGTTTACAGAGAGTGTCCTTACCAGGCTACCACAATGTTCTAGTATGCTTCAAAGAACTTTTTTGCTTATAGATTATTACAGATCGTTGTACTATCAAATATGTCTAAAAATATGAATCACCTGGAATTGAAAAATTTGATTTAGAACAAATATGCAAAAGTGTCAGCAGAGTTTAGGTGGTCTGATTTCCTTTTTTTCAATTTATTTTTTCAATTTTACCTGTCCTGTCCAGCAACATAGACATGCAGAATGATAGATCTGGATGCCCTATAGTGCCGGGCAGATTTGCT
>JBBPCS010005702.1:0-10306 GCA_037974645.1 Hollardia meadi
CAAACTACGATGCCTTACTTTTTGTCAGATTTTAAAGCTGTTAGTTAGAACCTGATTGGACCCACCCAATGTCTGACCGAAGATATTAGGGGTGTCTTGTTTGGTTCAGCGTCTGTGCTAGATGTCAATGGTGAATGAGCTGTTGCCTCTGGAACAGTTGTATTCATGTTATACCCTAAGATGCCAAAATTTCCACCCTACAGTAAACAGCTCTCAAGATATGAATAATGAAATGGTAACTAAATGATCAGTAGTATTTTTATCCATGCTAGCGGTATTACTCTAGGGATGGCAGTATTGCTGGTTTCACCACATTTGTCCAACAGATATTGGATGGATTACAATAAAATTTGTATAAACATTCATTGGATGACTGTCTAACAATATTAGTCCAACAAGAGCAGCAGAAAAGTCCAGAGCCAGATTTGAAACCTGATGGCTCCCATTCATCCATAACACTTTTCTTCTATGTATTTATCTGCAAAGAGCTTTGGCTTTCACTCAAAAATTGAGCGATTGACACAAAATATGAATTTGTCAGTCATTCCCTCCTTCCAACACTTTTGTCTTGAGATATCTAGACAGTTATATCCAGAATAATACATATATATATACACCTTAAATATCTTAAAATTATATACATATATATATATATGTGTGTATGTACACACATATATATATGTATATAATTTTAAGATTGAAAAAGCCCAAAGGAATAAAATATGGTTCCCATCTACCAACAACTTTGTCGAACCAGCTCAGCAAAACAATTATACTGAAAACTTTTTTGTGTGTTTTGTCTCTTTTTTTGGAAACACTCCAAATACAAGTGTAGGGAGGTGGAGAGAGAGACTGTAACCACAACTGTACAAAAGCATACAAAAAGAAGAATGACACTGAATGAATAGTAAAAGTCAACAAGATGAAAAGATATCACAATTATTGACAATACGGCAGAAGAGCTCACTATCTATTTCCTCAGGTTACCCCAAGTGAGTCAGCTTTTTTTTTTTTTTTAATTAAATTTGTATACATGTTTATGGTCCTGATGGGATAAATCATTGTGCACAACAAATATCAAATGCCATCGGAATGAAATTTCAAGAGCATTTTCACACTCCCCAGAGGATGAATTAGTTTTCTCTAGCGCCACGTTCAGGTCTTAAATTTCATCTTGTTAAAGAAATGATTTCACTGTGTAACATTCATGCTGCCAGTGGGGGAAACCCTTTAGAATTGATTCCCCCCACTATCTTTACTTTAATGCCTCCCCCAAGGAACACCTGAAATATTTAGATTTAAAACTGTCAATCTGTTGTCCATTGTATCCTACGCTTTCACACAGAGAACACTGCAGCCTCGAGAGCCTATTGCTGTAGTTTCAGAGCTTTAGTTTTGTTTATGTACTCCAGAGAATACTTATTTCAGCTTGTGTTTTTGTGTTTGTTTGCACATGTTGGAAAGGGAATGGCCCCTCACTAAGTCCTTGTGTAGATAGAGGTGAAATTGAAGGAATTGAATAAATGTCCCAGTGGAAAACCTCAAAAATGTTTACATTTGACTGTTGCAGAGGTCTCTCTCTCTCTCTCTCTCTCTCTCTCTCTCTCTCTCTCTCTCTCTCTCTCTCTCTCTCTCTCATGTACATGCACACACAGTGAGCCCTGGGTTGACATGCTAATGGTGCTCTATGAGCCACTGACCTCTCAGTGCCATTCAGAGAGAAACCACTCACCGTGAACTGATGAATAATACATTGACAGTATGTGGAGTACAAAGAGGAGCATCTCTGCTCGGGAGAGCTACGATGAATCACCATCAGCAGTTTGTTGCATGTTTAAAAGTCAAAATGCTCCGCCTGTCTGTTTGCATTGCTCAAGTATTCTTCACAGAAACAAAAAAATGCAAAGCAGAATTCAAGTGTTAACTTGAGTGTTGCCTTGGAGTAGGAAGATAATTAGTTTGGATCAGGAGCAGAAAAATGGGTCTGTGCTGAGACCTGGACAGAAGATGATCACAGATCTGCTGCGGCAAATGCCAAACAGCTTTTGGTGACATGATGATGTGAGCAGAGGAAATGATTTGTGTTATCAGGGACACAGAAGGAAGGGAACCTGCCACCTTTTCTTTTATTTTGTTTCTATTGTGTTTTGCATTTATGGGTGCTTTCACACCTGAAATGTCATACCAAGGTCTGAACCAAGGTTCATGTTCTTGCTACATTGATGCTGTTGGTTTTGCTTTCACATTACAATTATGCCAGCGAACTAAAGATCTTAACATGACCCCTCACGTGGGCTGTGTTTCCCAATACTGGACATTGATTGGTGTGTGTCTGATGTTGCTGTTTGTCTTCTATCATTGTTTTAATGACTGGAGGAAAATTAATGACCAGATTGTGAATGAATGAACAGCTTCTTGATCTTCAGGTGGAGTTTTTTTCCAGTTCATTTTTTATAATGTCGTCGGACCATATTTCAATGAAGACCTTGGTCTCCTCCTCCTCTCCCCATGTGCTCCTGTGGCTCATTTTTCCCTTTCCTGATCACCGGTTCTGATGACAGCGTGCTTTAACTTCCTGTATTTGGCCCAAAAGTGCAAAAAATGTTTTCACACTAGACATGAACCAAACCATGGTTCAGTTTGATCCAGACCAAGACCACCTCTTTTCGTCGGACCAAGGTCTGGCCTTTTGGTCCGGACCTTGGTCCAGGGGAGGTTTCACACCTGTAATGTTGGTCCGGTTCAAACTGAAAAGTCTGAACCAAACGGGTTACGTGTGAAAGCACCCTAAGCATAGAACTAGAGGAGGAGATTGCACATGGGGCGGCTGTGGCTCATGTGGTAGAGCGGTCATCCCAGTTATAAGAAGGTCAGTGCTGCCCATCAGTGTGTGGCAAGGCAAGGGCAGTAGCGAGGGCTAAATTTAGTTTTACTTGGATCCAACAACACCACCTAGGAGATTTTCACCCCCAGGAAATTATTAAGAGAGGACAACACTCTGATACTAAACAGGAAAAGGTCACACAGGTCCGAAAACACTCAAGCAGAGATGTGGTCCAAAAATAAACAAATTTTTATTTAACAATATTAATTTAAAATGACAGGTTTGTATTAAAATCTCAGGGATCAGCCAGCCACCTGCTCGGCCCAACAGCTCCTTTCCAAGGAAAGACAAGGCAACAATTAGTAAAATAGGCCAATGATGTTACCAATATACTATAGCTGACTGCCTTTAAATACACATTATGCATACACACACACACACACACACACCATTAACCAAATGAAACAAATAAAACAAAAACAAAAAAGGAAACAAACAATAAAACGCAGGTAATGCAATAATAAAGAAATTAATCTTTCAAATAAACAATGAAACTAGAAAATAATATTAATAGTGTTCAGTGTTGCTTTAATGTGCTCTGGAGTGGAGCAAACACGCGATCTCCGGACCGCGGCATCGAGCCAGTCACCACACACAGCCCAAACCTCAGATTGGTCAAGCTTAGGTTAGGTTTATTTATATAAACCTGATATCCCAAAAAATTAACACAGTACACAGACAACAGATTTAATATTTTACTTTTACCTCATCAACTTCGTTGACTTTTGTAAATATATGTTTATTCTGAATTTGATGCCAGCAGCACATTTCAAACAAGTTGAAACAAGTACCAACTCAAAAGCATTGTGTATGTTAATAGAAGAACATCATATCCACGGGTGTCCCCCTCCTCTGTGTATCTGGAGACATGAAGTCCACCCCCCTCCTTGGCATTAGCATAGCCAAGGGAAATAGCACATGTCTCATTTTCATTTTTTCTAGGGCTCTTTACAGGCATGGCTTCCACTGATGCGTCACTGCCAGGTTCATCAGTTCCATCACTTCTCTTCTCTGCTGTTGTTTCTAACAACTGCCTCAGTCACCTGTGGCCTCCCTCTCCACCCCCTCATCCTCCTCACTGTCTCAGCTGGAATCTTTTTTGTTTATGTCTCGTCCTCACTGGTTACATATGCATACATATCCCAGTTGCAATGTCATCTACTAACATTGCACAAAGGAGGACTACATTTATCAGGTATTTTTCTCATTTATATTAACATATGAGAATAACGCACATGAGGGCTTTCGGTATCCAGAGAATGATATTTACGTGATCATAGATCCTAATCGCAGGGGGAATACTTGGTCTAATATCTTCTTAAAATCCTTTCATAGATTTCATAAAGTGACATGTTGAAACTTTTGCCTAATAAATAATAATTATGTGTGAAATTTGTTAACAAAATGAAGAGGTTACACTTGAAATTAGGATTAGTCAATGTGGGTCTTGGGTAATAAGACAGTGAGTGATAATGGGTAATAATTATGTGGTTTTGAAAGATTTAGCAGATTGGCGTGAGTTCAGGCAGGCCACAGAAGTCAAGCTCAGCTCACAATCTCAGCTAAATCCGCTGATCTCAAAGCCAGCCCACATCAGCTGATGGCTCAGCTGATTTTACGCAAACAATCCATGATTTTGTTTTGTTTTGAGATTTATCAATTGCTATCCCATTATTATTATGCTATGACTGATATGTTCTGGCCCAGTACTCTCTTGAGATTTTTTATTTTTTTTACAAAAACAAACCCAAACCCAGATATTTTCTTCACAATTTCTATTTGCACAACAAAGCCAAACAGAAAACCTGAATGTAAGGAAGTTAATGGAAACAGTTATGCACCCGTCAGCCGGTCTTTTGACTGACTAATTAACAAGCACCAATAAAGTTAACACTCAAATGCTCAGACATATACACGTCAACTATAGAAAAGTATTATAATTGTTATATTTGTTATATATTTTTTGAGTTTCATAAATGTCGACGTTTGATGTGTTCTTGAATTCCATACCAGGTTGCAGAGAAAGCCTCCTTAAACCAGGCTGCAGACAGAGAAAGGTAAGATAACATTTCAAATACACTGAAGACAGCATTTGACAAAAAGACTTAATTTTAATGCTGGCAACTGCTGTAATTGCCCAATAAAACAGCAGCGCTAATTTTACTCAGACAATAACTGGATATTCAGTTAAATCATAACAGTGAACTGTGGCATTTGCAGAGTATACCACTTTATACTTGTACAAGTGTGTGTAACATGTAGGTTTTTTAGTGTAACACGTGTTAGCATTTTTCGAAAATTGGGACTCTCTGTGGCACACATGTCCCTTAATCTTGCTTGAAGCTGCAGTCAATAGCCACCTTATTCCCAGCCCCAATGATACGTTGTGTTAATTATGGGCACTACTTCCGGCGCGTCCTGTGAAGTGGCATTTTCCACGGTAACGGTATGCAAATCCTCTTTCTTAAAAAAGTAAAACATTAAAGTAGATCATATGGGAACACCCCGTTACATCTCAAACAAGATATTGTGATCATACCTCTGCCTTCTGCTATCGAGGGATGGGAGGACGACCTGAAGAAGTGGCCTCAGATAGCGTACACTAGCATATTTAGCTACTTCATTGACTCCATTGCTTAAGACGGTGAAGCAATGAACAATCTGAAAAGCTAAGTCAGAGCCTTAAAGTCCAACATCACTGGTCCTGGGTTTTAGTTTCAACGTCAGGTGAAATACAAACGTCTCGGTGCTCATGTGTTACAGGGCAGGGTGATCTGCAGCCACGCAGCTGCAACACTGTGGAAAATAAAATGTTCTGATAGTTTTATTCACTTTTTTAAATGTGTTTTGTAATGACAGTTAGACATAGCCCGACAACAAATTTGGATGTGGGATTTCCCACTTTTTGTCAGCTTTTTGTGGACTAAATTAAATGACCACTCATACGATGTTTTGGTCTCTTCAAGTTTAGGTTTTTCAGCCACATTATTTTGGATTCCTCGTTAGTAGGTAGGTGATGGAAACTGTACCGTTAGTCACAGGAACAATCCCTTTTTGTCTGGCTATTAGACAACCTCAAGTACCGGAGCTCCGCAAGGACATTTTAGAAGATAACTGTTACTTCAGTTAAATATCTGTTAAATATGTTGCTAAATTGAAGGACCACTGTTGTCTGCCAGCCACCATGGTTAGCCACTGGTACTAACGAGTTTACCGCAACTTCCACAATCACACCGGAAGTCACACCCATAATCATTTCTAGCTCCCATGAGAATAAGGTGGATAAAAAGTTTTTTTCCATGAGATCTGTTTGATTCCTTGATGAAGGCTTAATGCCGAAACACATCACATGACAATAGCAGGACAATAAAGTTATTTTAAATGTTTAAAAGAAAGTGCCTTGGAGTTTTTTTTTATTTCTGTGTCTGCACTACTATACAATACTAATAATATTTTCATATAAAATTTGTAAGTGACAAACCCACATAGAATGATGACCCACCAGCTCCGCAGAGTGTGTTAGTATCTCAGCTCATTGTTTTGGTTCAGTCTCACCACTTGGCTCGACAGGGTTATAAACAGCAGCAGGCAGCTGTTTACAGTGCAAAAAGCTCCGATAAACCCACTGTACATGACCTGTTCATCACCAAACAGCAGACACACACAGTAAGGGAGTAACTGGTAAACAGCATTTAGCAGCTAAAGAGACGGATGTGTTTCTCATTAGCTGGTAGAGACCAAAACCAAAAGCTAAAATAAGAATAATTATTGGATTGACATTCATCAGGTGACCATTAGACTGAATGCTGATGTCACTACTCATCTGCCAAATGTGTAAATATGCAACTGGTTACTAACACTTTAACAAAAACTTTGTAGTGATATTTTGTGTTAGCTTGTTGTGCTGCCCCAAGTGGCAAGAAATCTACATGTTTTTAAAAAAATGGCCAACATTAATTGTTGGTCTGAGAAGGGAAGGCATGAAAGCTTCATAACATGACATCTGTCAATCACACTTCACACCATTTACCTACAGCAGATACTAACAGCTACTTCACTTCATGTTGTGCAAACAACATAATTCATGGTGTTATGTGAAGAATATAGATGTCTGTGAAGTAACATAATCACCACTTTTAAGGATAAAGTGAAAAAACTTTAGAGGCAGCTAAGTAATGCTTGATTTTATATTCAAATATGCAGTCTGGATCCAAAATAGCAACAGCAGAATCATGTATTTAAGGGTGCGTTTTACTGACAGTCGGCTCAGTGATTAATTGAACAGCTTTGGTCAATGCTTCATTGTAATATGAGAGTATAATTTGACATTAACTGTCACAACAGCTTGTCAGACACAGCTAAATGAGAACATCACTCTATTTTTAACTGAATAGTGGGAGGATGTCTCCAGGACCAATATGAGCGTTTCACTTTATCTGAATAAACTATGATTGATATGATAGTTACTGTCACTCACCCCAGTGCTTTTAGATTTTCTTTCTTGTTTTAGATCATGAAGAGAAATGTTTTCATCGACTAAGAACCAATCCAATTGAGAATATAAAACTTTGAATGTGACTTTGTGATATATTGCTTATGTGTGTGTCATCAGTTAGTATGCCATCGGTGGTCCCAGAGCATGTGATACTTCCATTTGGATTTCATGGTGGCAAGGGCTGTAAGCCACTGCCCTCTTGGATGACTAAAATTTGTCATTTACACCATTTAATGACTTTTAAATATGGAGAACACCTCTTTAAATGTGGAAAACACCCACAGTTTAATTATCACACAACAGGGGAACATAGCAGAATAACAGCTCCTTTTACTTCACAGGGTTGTAATAGAATAAAATAAATAAAATAAAGATATTAAAAGGTCAGATTGGAGCTGGACATAGTACACAAGACATAATACACCTGTTATCTGTAAAGTTACTTTGGTCATGTGATGACTCAGTGAAAACTGAGCACACTCTATTCACTGAGATAAAATGTAAAGCAAGGGGAAAAAAGCTAGCAAGGCCTTGAATTAGATTACTCCGTCAAATCAAATTAAATTAATGCTGTAGGAGGAAAGTTATAATGATCACTCCCCACTCCCTGCTGTGCTGAGCTTGGTGTTTTCCTTTGGGGAGTGACAAGGTCAGAGCCTAGATGCAAAACACTGAGCATATTCAATGCTGGAGGAATAATCAATTCTACATGAGTTAGCTGAATGAAATGCAATTAACTGTGTTCTACTGTTACACCTTACATAGACTATTACTCAACATCACTGCAAATGAGGGCCTGCCCTCAACGATCATCCAGTTCAAATGAAGGTGAGAATAGAAGAGAGACAAAAACAAACTTTATAAAACAATCCCAATATGACTCCATTTAAAGCCATTTAACGAAAATACTGTGTATGTAAGTGTTTGCTCATGCTAAGGAACAAAAATAATTGGCTGCCAAGACCACTCACTCTTAGTCCAAAACTGAATACTGTTCCTGCTCATTTTTTAGGTCATCTTCAAATTTCAATTGTCCTTGTACAAACTGGGTTGCACAATGAAATTAAAGTTTGTAGTCCCCTTCTTGGTACACACATAGAACATACAGTATTTAGAGGTTATCAAATTCAGAATAGAATATTAAAATTAAAAATAATAGTGCAACATACACAGTTATTTATCTTTAAATATACATTTACACATATACACTCAGGAAATAATTAATCTATTCTCATCTCAGGGCATCACATATGGACGTTTTGTCATGCACTCCTTGTGTCTTATCCAAATGCGCAAGGTATCTTTTGGCGTCCCTGGCCGATGCGCTAATCCTCCCTTTAGCATCTCTAGGAGATGCACCAAGGCTTGCGCCCCACATGTCTTATCCTAACGCACAAAGTCTACGTTACTTTGGTTAACTGTAGGCACAAAACATTGGTGACATTTGGTTAAATTTAGGCACAAAACCTACTTGGTTCGGTTCAGGAAATGACTGGTGGTGCTTGGTTTCAAATGGAACATGAACTCTGGTCTCCTGGGTGAAAGTCAGGTGTGTGTTCAGTTCAATTTGCCAAAGACCATTAGGGAAAATTAATTTGATTGAAAGGAAAGGAATTCTTTAAAGTTCTGATATACACAGGACTCTCTTTTTTAAGGGTGTGTTTCAGTCAAGTTGATGATAACTTGATATTGTCTATTGCTATCTGCGCTTTGGCTTATTTTCAGCACTGCTTGCAATGAATGCATGCATGAATGACTTGGCTCTTGGTAGAGTGCTATGGTGTACTTTATGAGAGGACAGTGAGTGGTATGGAATATGAGTATTTAGGAATTTACATTTTACATTTCACATTTCAGGTTATTTCTATGTTGTCAGAAAATGAGTGTGAATGACTGTACTGTAAGCTTCAGCATTAATTTAATATAGTTGTATACTCAATAATTTGACCTGAACCTGAAAACATAGGCTAAAACAGAGCAGTTTTGACAGCTTCCAATTGGTCTCACATCTTGCACATTTCCTGGCACATTTGTCTGTCTAAAACATAAAAGCTCATTTAAGCAATGAGTATTTCATATGTAAAGAGTGAAAGAGAAATCACTTAGGTTCGCTCTGAACTCAAGGCTAGGTGTACTCATTTTCTCCATCTTATCACCAGTGATGTACTGTATTGAGCTTTCAGAGTCCAGACAAATGAGTGAGGTTGCCTACTGGGTAATACATTTGCAGTCAACACTCTTTCTAGCTCGTTTAGCTTGATACGTCAAATAGGCTACATTTTAATGGACATAAGTAGGCATAAGTTTTATAGATGATGCTTTTCACAGCTGTACTTTTTGTTTGGCAGACGTGGTGTCACCTCGCGTGGTGTCACGGGGCGGCCATGGCTCAGAAGATACAGCAGTTGTCCACTAATCGAGTGTATGTGTGAATGGTTACCTCCGCAGGTGGCACCTTAGATGGTAGTCTCAACCACCCGTGTATGAATGTGTGTGAATGGGTGAATGTGACAAGTGTTGTAAAGCGCATTGAGGAGTCGGTAGACTTGAAAGGCACTATATAAATGCAAGTCCATTTACCTCTGTGGGAAATGGTGTGTCTAACTTTAGCTAACAATCATGATTGACAACCTTTGGATTACCATTTGGGAAGTAAGCATGTAACCATACGGCAAAATCCATCAACAGCTTCTGCCTGAACATTCCCAAAGACTTGAGATGCCTGCGCAGTGTTGACATACTGCTGTCCACATTAAGTTATATTAATATTTCCCAGTGTCTCATACCAAGAAGGCAAATAAAAGCAGATTAATTGTGATAGCACCATGTTGCCCTATGTTCCTGTGTCGTCATCAGATCTCTGTCGTCCAAAGCTGTATTGGTAAATGATTTAATATCAGATCATCATATTGATCTATTTTGTCTCA
>JBBPCS010005703.1:0-10306 GCA_037974645.1 Hollardia meadi
CATGTGTATACTGTAAACACTGTAAAAGCCTTGACAATATGAATTATTAACATCAACTATATAAAAATGAAACATGAACAAAGGTATTAATAGTGAAGTTTTCTCCTCCAGTTGTTTTAGTGGCCAAAAGCTCCTCTATTTTGTGGAGCAAAGGTTCACAGAGAGGTCAAGTTCCTGTGTTGTGATTCCTAACATTTCCTCCTCCCACCTCCACCTCCTCATTCTTTTATCTCTCGCTCACATTCTGCCATACCAAAGCTGCACCGATACACAAAAAAATAAGACTGCGCGCAAAATAAACATGCAGATGGGTGAGAAAAGCACTCTTTGTGTGTGCGAGGTGATTACCAAGGCCAGCCACCAAAAGGTGTTTGGTTTCTGTTGTGCTTAAAGCCAGCTGCTCCTCCCTTGACTCAGCACCTCATTTCCTCCCTCAAATAAATAGAATTAATGTTCTCAAATCAAATTTGGTTGGTTTCCGTGTAAAGCTTCCTGGATGGAAAAATAACAGGAGGCGGCTTGTCGCCTCTCAAGGTATCATGCGTCTCGCTCAGGGCCTTGTGGAATGGCTTGTTTTTGTACTTGTCAATCAGATTTTTGTTCTCATCCTGGCTGGAGTCCTTTTCAACAAATGTCAACTTGCTGCTGTGATTTAAAGATCTGGGTGCCTCAACACACACTGTATTGGATCAAAACATAACTAGATATGAAAAGACATTAAAGAAACATTAACTGGAGCATTAAGTTGCCACACGGATGTAAATGGTTTCACTAAAAAGGTTATTCAGACATGGCTTCGCCCTTTCACTTTCAACTCCACAAGCTTTCAGACGTTAACCAGTGTCACCTAAATGTGGCCTCATGTGAACCAAAGCGTTTTTTAAAAGTATATTTTACGACATCGTACTGGTGACAGCCGTGGCCGGAGGCATTACGTTTTCGGGTTGTCCATTGTCCGTCCGTCCCATTCTCGTGAACACGATCTCTCAGGAATGCCCTGAGGGAATTTCATTACATCTGGCACAAAAGTCCACTTGGACTCAAGGATGGAATGATAAGAATCTGGAGGTCAAAGGTCAACTTCACTGTGACATCATAATGTTGTGCAAAAACACTTTCCTGGCCATTATTCTACGCCATAACTCAGGAACAGAAGGGGAGATTGTGACTGTATTTCACATTTAGTCCGATACCGAATTGGTGACACTAATCTTGGTGCCCACCATGAAACTGTGCCGATTGTATAGATCTTCGAAAGCTGATTGGTTTTGCTGATGTTGAGCTTCAGGTGACTGTTGTTGCACCATGTGACAGAGCTCTATATCAGTCAAATGTACTCCTCTGTTAAAATGGTCTCTAAGTAAAGACCACATGTTTCTCACTGGAGATTATTCACTGGAATCATACATGTCGATATAGTGATAACTTCTGTTTTGCCAAGAACTACAAACTCCAATGAATAAATCTAACTCATAACTTAACATTTATTGATAAAAAGAATGTTAAAACTTGGTGTTAAAACTAGTCTTTTCCCCTCTCTTACTGGGATCCTGGCTATATGTAGTACACAAGTATTTGTTTCGCTGTTTATCATGTGACATAAACACTGAGGTGTTTTAGAGGACGTTTTTCAAGTGTTCCACTGAATCCAAGTCACAGACATCAGGGTCAGACAGACCCCTGGAGGGTTCATAAGGTCACTGCTATTACTGCTGTGTACATTGACATTTCGGTTTGTGTGGACGAGAGAGGGGGAGAATACCAAGTATGTACAGAAGCCCAAAGTTACTCGACAACAGACCTTGTTGGGAGCAGTTTCATGTAGGAACTATTTTCTTTCCACTGAACGACATCGTATTACTGCGCAGAAGGAAACGCACATCTACTCAGGATGAGGGGCTTGTGCTTGTGACAGGGCGGGATGTAAACATTAATGTAAAAATCACTGCCGTCCTCTTCGGCTGAGCTGTAAAGTTAGCTAGCTTAGGTAGCTTATTTAGCTAGCCTTTCAATAAGCATCTCAGGACAGGGGACAGGAGAGATGGGTGGGATGGTTACCTCCGCTGACATACAGACATGCACTACATTTGTAAGATATACTTAAAATGCTGCCATATGGTGTCATAATCTATAGAAAATGTTTCTAATATATGTACAAAGGCACATGTCTTAACACCCAGTTGGTGTTTGTTAAAAAATATTTCTATAAATCTTTTAATGTGACCTGCTAAAATTCAGGCGCACCGGTGCAACTAATGAAAATGTTTAGTCGAACCTGACAGATTTGCAGGGGCATGTGTGACAACAATAGTCCCACCCTGGAGTCCTGTTGTGTCAAATACCTGTGAGTATTTCATCTTTTTGGTTGTCTCAAGCACCAGTACCATAACAGCGCAAATAGACGTGCATCAAAATTCAAGTGCCGGCTGGCTTATATGCTGGCTTGTTTGGTTTTTTTCGGAAATGACGGCTCACCTGACTGCAGTTATCCTTACAGGTAGGCTCCATACATGGTTGTTAATAACTTATTTGAAGTAGTAGTAGTAGGGCTGGCCGATAAAATGAACTTGATAGGAATCCAATAAAAACTTACGTCAATAAAGATGATTTGGACAGTTTTCCTCAGTGGACAGGAGCGTAGGGCGAAACCCACAGTAGAGAAAATGAAATTAATTTAAGGTTTGCTTTCAGTCGATTCATCTGGTACAACACATGGGGCTATCACACCCTCGCGTGGCCTGACTGAAGACTCCTGTACTCATGCCTTTAATGCAGATGACCTGCGGTGATGTGTGTGTGCACATATATACATCCGTATTAAACTAAACTGGTTTAAGCTTGCACACCGGACTGGTAAAACCAGAAACCTAGTGCACGATATTGGAAAAAAACTGCCATTGCAATATTGTGTTTCTGTGGTAAATATCGAAATATGAAAAAGGAAATTTTACCAGATTTATGCAGTGCGGTCTTCATTTACAGGTAAACATTTAATCATAATTTTCATCAAAAAACGTCCGATTTCACGTGAGTCTGACAAGAGGGTAGAGAACAGGTGGCGAGGTATTTGGGAAAAACAACACGTTACTTAATAAACTTTACAAATGTGTCGCACTTGTGCTAGTTACGTGTAATCTACCAGTTCTAACTATGTTAAAAATGGTAGAAATTGCGATGTCGATGCTGAAACCATATATTGTGCAGCCCCACCCAGGGAGTGAGGGCACATTCGATCAGGGACATGGCAACACCATGGGCTTTGATTAAAGGGGTATCTGTGAGTGATATCTGTGCTGCAGCCAGTTGGCCGTCACCTCACATGTTCGTTCGGTTTTACCGTGTGGATGTAACAGCTCCTTCGGTGGCTCATTCTGTCCCATCCACTGGGTCTACGTTGCACTAGGGTGGTGGAGGTTTGACTCTGGTTCAGTGGCTGCTCTGTGGGGCGTAAATGCATGTCCCATACTAGATGTGTTGTGCTTGGTAAATTGACCAAGTTCCCTGAAGGAGAGGAACAAGGTAAAACACTTGGTTGCCCAGCTGAGCTGCAGCTATCGAACGGAGGGATAACTGTGGTGACGGATGTATATAGCGGTATGTGCTGGCAGGGCCGCACATGCATCACCGCGTAATCTGCCTTGAAGGCGTGAATAGAGGTGTCTTCAGTCAGGCCACGGGAGGATGATATCCCCATACTAAATGTGTTGTATCTTTTTCTCTCCTTCAGGGGACAAAAGTTTAGCCATAACATTTTAATATATTCACTGGATGATATTTTCCTGGAGTCAACAACGACAATGCTCATTATCTATAAGTGCAACAGAAGTGAGACAGCATGATCAATTTATATTAAACAGCTGCCTGCCAGTAACCTGCTGCCACTCTTAATCCACACCTTAATGCCATCAGTCTGTGCCAACCAAGACGGGAAACACAACAAATCTTTACCATCACCTGAGAAGGTACCATTCCAGCAACAACACCATTATTTTAATAAGTTACAAGGCAAGCTAACTTGTATTGTTTTAGTTATTCCATTTTTTATGTTAAACTATGTATATTCTAAAGTTTAACTAAAGAACCCTCTGGTTTCTTCAGGCTTTAGTCTGTACCAGGATACTCATCAAACTGGCAGTAAATAACATACAGTATTGTGATAAATATCAATCAATATGGAAAATGATCATATTTATGCCATATCGTCCAGCCCTAATTGACAGTATTTTCTTAAGAACATAACAAATGAAACATCTGTTTTGGACAATTTTGTGCAGAGCTGTTAATGACACTAACCATTCGTGAACTCCAGATTGATACTATTCAGGAATTTGGCCAGCCGTCTTCTCTGCCGGGAAAAGCCAACAATCTGATCACATGATCATGTTTTTGATTCAGAATGTGCATGGAGTCGAGGGGCTTTGCACAGAAGGGTCTGTTGTCATATGTTTATGAAATAGAGAGAGAACTGGGCGAGGAGGGGCTGAGCGAATCAACTCTACAATGACGTAAGATTTTACCCATGTTAAAGAGTAAAAATGTGGGCTCAGTGGTGATATTGCCGTGGGCTGCCACAAACAAATTAATATATGGGAAACATTAATTTGTATTACTTGTGTAACAACTGTCATTTTACATTAACATTGAAAAACTATTAGACAGAGGAGTAGTGAACAGAGGATCATTGTAAGGAACTTACATGAATTTAAGTGATTTTTGCATACAGTATTACTAATGTTTCCCTATATATGTCATTATTTTTCTCTGCCACTAATTACCTGAAATCTGTCAAATTTTATATGTCAAGTGCCTTTGAGTTGCACAAACAAGGGGATTTTTCAAAAAAAAAAAAGTTCCTGATTGTATCTGTTTTACCCCATAGCAATAGTGTAACTTTGACCAAAAAAATGTCCAGTGTAATTGATTAATGTACCAACAGTCTGTCAAGCTAGATTTAAGCCGGCGCAAGTATATTTTTGTATCATACTGACATGAACTGAAACCAACCCATGTCTAGGCAAGAGAAAATCAAGCTAAAAGCATATATTAGACTTTGTAAAATTGTCACCAGTAATGTGAATCATAGTTAATTATAGAAATTATAGTAACTAATTAGAAAGCATGATACTGAAATAAAAAGCTAAGCATCCATTTAAAACATTTAACATTCGACCTCACCTATTCTTTGCACCATATTAACATTGCAGCTAAAACGTGCATTTACTTAAACATTAGTGATGTGTGTCTGTTTATGTATGGAGGACCAAAACTGCCAAAATGAAAAATCAACCAGTAGATGAAAAGTTGACCCCAAAACACACTTGTATGTTCAGAAATGTAGACAAATGTAAATAGATTTGTGGAAATAAATAGAGTGAATATGCATTGAGAAAATAATACATACATATTTTAAAAAATACATAAATGTAGTATGGAATATATTAATAAATAAAATGGAAAATTAAATAGAAGTCTTAGTCCTCCATAATGACAAATAACTGCTGTCTACTGGGTTATCTTGCATTTGTGTGTTGCAGCAGTGAGTCTATCCTCAGATAACTCTCCTCTATAGTCACCTTTGTTCTACTGGCCCTCCGCCAGGCTTATGTTTATCTATCTCTTTAATGTCTTTAATGTGTCAGATGTTTTGGATTGGTCTCCAGCTTCATTGCCAACCGCATGAGCTAGCCAAGGTGAACAGGTAGAGTGGAAGACGGAGTCCTTGGAGAAAGCACAGCTGTCAGAAATTTGACACCAAGTACTGCAGTGATGCCAGACGCTCTGTGTGCCGCACATTTTGTTAGATCTCTGGCAGAGCCGAGGGCCGAGGGCCAGTGTTTGTAGGTATCTGGTTCTAAGCTCCCCCAGCTCTGGCCACCCGACCCAGCATGAAAGCCATGCATGCATTTGCATTTGCATCAAGTTGTGATCGACAACATTAAGTGGCAGACAGTTGAAGATTAATAGGGGTTTATGAAAAGCCAAAGGAAAGGGAGGCTTAGAGACAGAAACGAAGGAGTTTGGACGTGAATTTGGTATCCCTGTTTGTTTACATTTTTCCATAGATATCTAATGTCCGTATAACTGTTAATTTAATTTTCTCTACATGGCCATGTCAATGTGCCATGTCAATGAGACAGAGAATTTATTTAGGTGTAGTATGACAAATTATAGGATGGACGATATCTATCAAACCAATAAATTATTAAACCGATAATAGGAAATTTATATTATCGGCGATCTGACGATAATGCCGATAATCACTGTGGACATTTGTTACACTTTAAGAGGAAGACAACACAATTGCAATTTGCCATACATGTTCCACAAGTGTTGAGAGAGGAGGAATAAATCCTACACAATAAATCTTACTAGAGCTTTGCTCAATATATCTTAGCCTTTCTGACACTCAGGTGTGCACAAACTACAGGTTATGAAAATCTTTCTAAAATACAAAAATGTGAAACTATCGGTTATCTTATCTATCGGCCATGAGAAGCAGGTAATTATCGGTATTGGTTGAAAAAAATACGCAAAAGTGCCAGTGAGTAAATATTTAATGATTTCTCCCATGACTCATTTTCCTCGTTGGTCCTAAAGTGGAGCTGGTGCAAGGCTGCAGCTCAGCAGCGTAATTCTATACAAGCTGGAAGCTGCATTCTCATTCAGCCAGGCCATAAATCTGTGCATTAGCATGTCAGTCAGTCAGCTGGTCAGACAGTCATGCCTCTTTCCTGCCTGGGGTGAAGACAGGCGTTCCAGTGGGGAAAAGGTTTCCCAACTGGAAAAGCCCCCAACAGCCCAGGAAATCCATGGAATTCTGTGGGTCAAACTGGGGTCAACTGGAGAAGCCCCACAAGACAAGACAGAGATAAAAACAACAGTGGAAAAAAAGGGTTGGACAGCTAAAGAGATGGAGTGTGCATTTAAACTGGTCATATGAATGAATCACTGAGAGCATATTTTAATGTCAACACGTGAGATTAAAGTCAGTCAGTACCAACAGATGCAGTAGCGTCAGACTATCAATGCAAGTTTACATCAAGATGGAGGAAGTTGTTTTATTTATAGGATGTTCTTGATTTTTGTCTTTAGTTTTGCTCCTAAAAATATCCAGTGGTATTTTTAAACCTTTTCTTATGAGTTTCAACAAAGGAGAAGAAACGCCTCGGCTGGCTGTAAGATTGTGCAGTCGTCTTCGATGCACAATTATGTCTTTTAGTACTTTCAAATTTCTATGTATGAAACTATCTCTGTTCGGAAAGTAAGCTCGTTTCTTTTAACAAACTTCTTACTTTGTGTGTTTTCCTGAAGCCTCGTCAAAAACCCATATGGTGTTTCTTGGGGTTCAGGTTTCAAATGCTTCTGGGGTCACATCAGTGGTAGGAAATACATGACTGTAATGCTCAGACTATCAATTAAGATTAGAAAGCCTTAATCAGCTGTTATTAGAATATACAATTACTGACATGGAACTAATCTGATTTTCTTACTTGCCTGTATGTGTTTCACTGGCCCTGAAAATGTTCTGGTCTGACAGAAATGAACAAACCTTTAAAAAAAAAAAAATGAAATAGATGTTGCTTTATTTAATATTCATATTTACAGGTTATGGACAATTATGACATAATAAAACAAAAATGTACAAGATTTTCCCAGCTATTATCAAGTATTTCATTATGGTTTCTGAACATAACAAAAGCAACTTTGAATCCTTTAATTTCACTAAATAACACCATGACTGTAACTGTATTTGATGTGCAAGTCTGTATGTACATTTAGCTGCTTATGCCTTTTTACTGGTGGAGTGTAAATAACACACACCTCTTTTCTTTGTTTTACTTTGAGCTGGTCTTTTCTTGCCTAACATGAACAAACATGTGCAAACTTTCCAGGTTTCTTCAATGATAGAGGATGAGAGGGTTATCTTTAGAGAAATGAGCTTGAATGTTGAAGTGGCTGCCATGCTGCTGGCAAAATAGAGGTCAGAGGGGCTGTCTTAGAGGGGCTCCATGCCTTATGGATGTGTCTAATTAGCGGGATTGGTGGATGTTGCTGGTGGTTCTGGTGTGACTGTGGCTTCCTGCTGGGCCTTTCCTAAACACCACTGGTCTGATCAGTGACCCTCTAGTCTCTCCTTAATTAACCCATTGTCCTCTTGTTGCCCCCGCCCAAGCGGCTTCTCAAATGAGACCCTCCAGCTCAACGGCACTGAGCTCAGTCAGAAAGCATATTTGTCCCCTTCATTCCTTCATATGCAACATTAATTTAAAACATTTGGCCGTTAGATCCATGTGATTTAAGTCATTTTCTTACAGCAAACAGAATATTTGCCAGCTCTGGCAAGCCTGATCTACACTGAAGTGTAGCTATTTTATTGCCTGAGTCTTATTTGGAAAAGCGCCAGTAGATCTATTCCTGGAAAGAGAGCTCTTTTTTTTTTCTTGACAGGCAAAGTGATAATGAAACCGCATTCCCAATAAAAAAAAAAGAAATTCTGCATGGTTACACAATCTTTTGTTTGATTTCCCTAAGGAGGGCCACAAGTGAGATGAGATGATGCACTCACTGGTTGTTGTGCAATGGTCTTTCATGTTCCTGGTGGTGAGTCATCGGCAAGTTGACTGCCATAGTTTACGACTAGTGTTCAACGGCATCGGTCCTCATAGACTGATGACACAACATATAAAAATGAGAAGGGAGTTCAGTAGTGGTTTTGAGGTAGACATCAGATCATTACAGACATTCATTTAGTTTGCTACCATGCGTTGTCATGTAGTAATAAAGTCTTGGTGTGCTGTTTTTACTTCTTTTATTTAAAAAAAAAAAAATTCTCCTCGTTTCTGCTTTGTGTTGATGTTGTATGTCATGTAGACTGAACTGAACCCTGATTCTGCCTCGTGCTACTCAGGATCTTCCTCAGACACTGATTGAGAGCGAAATGTCTGAAGGACGGTGTTAAACCCGAGGCTTATGCAAGTCCAGAACGGATAGAAATGCAGTCTTGGCAGCGATTCATTTAGAAATACCTGCTTTTATAAGCAGATGTGAAATGAGAAAAAGAGGATGGCTCACGTGTAGTCTATTATTTCATTCTGCATCATCAGACTGACTAAATGTTAGTTTTAGATCTTGAGAGCTTTGGTTTTGATGTGTACCACCAGACTTTTTTGTTGCTCCAAAAGTAAAAAAAAGAAGTTACCCAACGTGGAGAAAGCATAGAGGCCCCTTTTCCCTATATGGAGTAGGCAGCCAAGAGGCCCCACATTCCCCTCAGAAAGCAGTATTGGTGAGTGTTGACATGAAGCCCTGGATGATATCATTTTTCTCAGCTCCCACATAATCATCTGTCTCAGGCAGGATTACCCTCAGCATCTTTTTCACACTTTGAATAATAACTAAAATCACTCTACTTGTCTGGTGTTTGAGAATATTAATTACTTTGGCGATGACTTTTGTTGTGTGTTCATACCATATACAGTCAATGGCTCATACACAGTCAACTAATTCTGGTGTTTCTTTCTTATTGCAGCAGTCCTATGTGTCGTCCGGCCACCAGATGGCGCCCCCCAGTCCCAACACTAACAGTAGTAGCAACAGCAGTGGTGGGGGAGGGGAACAGCTGAGTAAAACTAACCTGTACATTCGCGGCCTCCATCCAGGGACCACGGACCAAGACCTGGTCAAGCTCTGCCAACCGTGAGTGATTTTTTTTTATTTACATGATTTATTCTGCTGATGTTGCTGATAATTGTGCATAAAGAATTTACACCATGAGTTGACCTCATTTATAAAGTAATAGTGCAGCATTTGCTTTCTTGTGGAGAGTCAGAGAAGAAAATCAATGTGTTCATATGTTGTTTGTTTAATCTGTTCACATACAGAAATGTAAGATTGCCAATTTATGATTTCGTGGGATTTTAACTTCCTGTAACTATTTCTTGACAAACACAACGTCACAGCGACAGCAAGGCTCGGGAAAGTCACTGCTCCTGGCTGTTATTTACCAATAAACACAACATAATGTTACACAATGTAGCACCTTCTAAAACTGGAAATTATTTTTGAGTGTCTGTTAGAGCTGCCATGTTTAGCCAATTAACTGATTAGTTGCCAACTATTTTGATAATTGATTGTTTCAGTCATTTTCCTGGTAAAAATGTGAAATATTTACTGGTTCCAGCTAGGGTTGGGCGGTATCCAAATTATCCAAAACAAATAACGAATAACATAAATTACGTTACACCTCCTGACCACACGAGGGCGATAAGAGGGCGCTTTAGACAAATAAACTCCATGGCAGATATGA
>JBBPCS010005704.1:0-10305 GCA_037974645.1 Hollardia meadi
ACATTCAGCTCGTTGGCTCTTTCCAGGCTGCCCCCCTGCTGGTGGCCTTTGATGTTGAAGCCTGTTATCTGCTTCATGCCCCCCTTCATTGCTGGAGTTTATTCTCCAGCTTCTGTCGGTAGGAGTCCTTGCACTCTCTCAGTCTCACCTTCAGCTCACGCTGCAGCCTTTTCAATTCACCCTTGTCACCAGATCTGAAGGCTCTTTTTTCATTCAGAAGATTCTTCAGGTCACTGGTGATCCAGGGTTTATTGTTGGGGGAAACAGCTTACAGTCCAGGTTGGGATAGTGGTATCCTCACAGAAGTTTATGTAGTCTGTGATGCAGTCAGTAATGCTGTTAATATCATCCCCATGTGGTTTACGGAGCACACACCAGTCTGTAGTTCTAAAGCAGTCCTGCAGGGCTTCACTGGCCTCCTGAGTTCACCTCCGCACAGCCTTTGTAGAAACAGGCTACCTTTGAACTGCAGGAACATACTCAGGTGTTAACAGGACAAGGTTGTGGTCTGATTTGCCAAGTGGGGGGCAGGGCAGTGGCTCTATATGCGTCCTTAACATTTGCATACAGAAGGTCCAGTGTTACCCCGTGTAACAAAACTAACAGTTAACAGTCATTATCTCAAATATATCCCGAATATATTTGAAAAGATGCCATTTACACCATTATTTAACCTAATGTCTTCACTCTGGGGCTGCGCAATAATGCTTTCAGCTTAGCGGCTTTTGAAGATTTTGGTTTTTAAAATGGGTACAAATAATGTCTTTTCAAAACAATTACTTATATTATGCATTATTATTATTATTATTATCCATTTTATGTTTTTTTATTTATTTATTGTGGTTGGTTTTTCTTACATTTTAAAAGAAGTCCCAATCTGCTTCAGTTTAGGAGAATGCTGCAGGGCTGTTTTGCTCTGAAACTCCAGAAATGTTTGATGAATGAAAGAAACTTCATCTGTCTTTCCATCAGCATGGGGTTGAGTAGATAATGAGTGAATTTTCATTTTTGGGTGAACTGTTTCTTTAACTAGCTATACAAGAAGAGCGCTGTTTCTTTATTTCCATGTCTTTTGCCTGGATCATCTTCTGGTGAGGATGTTGACAAGCAGCTTCAGCCTAAGCCTTTTAGCACAACATCATGTTTGTAGTCATCAACTGCATATTTCTGTCCACTTTACACACTGCTCATTTTAAAAGAGTCGGCAAGAAACTTTAAAAAGTCTGCTGGAAATAGAATTTTTAACAAATTCATAAAGCAATGCTAACGTAGATAGCTACAATCTGATGTGACAGAATTGACAGTCATGGACTAGAGTGATGGAATGTAAGTACCTTTACTCAAACTCTGTACTTGAACTACTTGAGTATCTCCATTTTGTGGTACTTAATACTTCCACTCTGCTACATTTTAGAGGCAAACATACTTTTTATTCCACATTTATCTGATAACTTTAGTTACTTTGCAGATGGCATGCTGCATCAGAGTCAGAGTAGAACATTTTCAAATTAATTTATTTGATCAGATTTTTTTTTTTAAACATTGATTTCAATAATCAGAAAAATGCTGAATATCAGATCTGGTAATTGGTTGACCACTAATATACATAAATGTAAGTATACGTATAATTTACTTTTACTTGTACTTTTGATACTTAAGTGCATTTAATATCAGATACTTTTAGACTTTTACTAAAGTACTATTCGTATGGGTGACTTTGCCTTTTACCAGATTAGTAATTTAGCACCATATGTTACTTATACTCAAGTATGACTTTTGGGTACTTTTACATTACTTTTACTTTACTGGAAATGAGAAGCCCGCTTCTGTCTGAAATCATGGACCCCGTTGTTTCTGAAGTTAAATTTAAGATGCAAATGGTGATGCCCCATCATCACTATAAACTGCATTGTGTAAGGGACTTTATTCAAAATGGCTTGAAGCACCTCACCTTGAAGCACCTCACCTTGTTTGCCTTGTTGCAGCAGCTTTCTCACAGTTTTAGTGCTTCTGTCTCTGCAGTTTGCTCAGGTAATTTTCCCCTGGGTATTAAATGCGACTCAGTCGGCTCCTCTCTTCCACCTTATGTGTGTGTTTTTCTGTCTCCTCCATCCACCATCCAGCAGATGATCCGGCACTGGGATCAGCATTTATTGTGGCTACTAGTTGTTTTCCTCCCCACTTGTGCATCCCAAGCACATCCCTTCCTCTTAAAGAGAGCAAGCAGAGGAGAAATTGAAGGAGAGCGATGGTGCCCTGTAGGAGGGAGGAGGGTTGACTGATGATCCATCCCTGCAACACAGTTGGTTGTCAGTGTATAAATGGCCTCAGCCTCACAGCCATTCAATCTAAACTATGGGGAGCAGGCAGGAGCTCGCTCCAACTCTTAATGCCGTGCAGTCGCACATGTCTGGTTTCAGCGGAATCCAAATGACAGATGTCGACAGAGAGCGTGACGTATGTTTCCCATCACCTCTCCTTGGTGATTGAACCTATATTACATTCCCCATTCTCTGTTTTGACATAAATAGGGTTTATTTAAATCCAGCATGGCCCATAATGCAGCATGTAACTCCCTAACGCTTCGTGAAATGTCCTCTTGGCCTTTTTTGATGGTTGTGAAGTATTTATTTTTACATTCACATAACGTGCACCATCACTTGACTCACTCAGCCATCAATAAATAATTGTGCAGCTGATGTTTTGTTGAAGGAAAATACAGAAACAACAACTTAAAAGGGTTCCATTTGGCATGACAGACGAGACTACACATATCCCACTGTCTCTATGGGCATACACGTCTCCCATTGCAGTGGAATTACTGACATTCAGTTGTATTGGCAGCCAGCGCCAGTGTCGTCGCTACTGTGCATGCCTCATTTATTGATGTTGAATCCTTCCTTGATAGGCTCGATGCTTGTCCACGGATAAGGTTTGAAAGACAAGATTTGACAGAAGAGACACCATGGGGGAAGGCTTTTTGGAGTAAAACCAAATGAGAGAAAAAAAGGAGCTAATAATGAAGAGGGGGTTGCATAGGGCTCATTATAACTACGGAAATTGACTGGCCTTGAAAAAAATGGATCCATATGACGGCTCAAATCCAAGGAAAGCATGTCAGCCTCTCAATTACAGGAGCTTGCCGTACACAGACAGAACTGAGGAAATGTAATATGGGTGTCTGACAGACACAGGGTACATCTACATGGTCATCTGTGATATCTCTGACGTGTTACTCTACATTGAGACGTGCAGTTGTGCAAGGTCTCATACATAAAATGCACTTTAGCAACAAGCTCTGCTGATGTTCTTCTCTACTTTTCTCCCCATCAGATGCTTTTTTTTTTTTTTTGACAGCTATCCATACTCGAAAAGGAGGCATACGGTACAGACGCCACTAGGTCATGACACCCACTCCGAATTACCCACAGTGACTAGTGTCTTGTCTGTCTGTCACTTCCCAAGTCCTGCCCGATCAGACTCTCCTGTATCAGCAGCATCCAGTAGAGGGTTGCCATAGCAACAGCTTATCCCCCCATCTGTGCAATCTGATCTTGTTTATCGAGTTCTTCTTCTCGTCGGAGCAGCTGCATGGAAACAGCTCTTGATGCCTCGTGGGCAAAGGAACACCGTCAGATATGAATAGAAATTGATCAAAATATGAATATGCAACTCCTTAAGGCTCCCTTAGAAACTTAGAGTGTTAATAAGCCATTCATTTGTAGATTCTGTGTGGCCCCATACAGAGTGTGTGGCCACACAGTAACTCTTCAGGGTTGAAGTAGATAACTGCATTTTTGTTTTATTTATTTATCTTGCAAATCCCTTTTAACCCACTTGACAATAGCCACCTGCTCTGCCTTTACCTCAGGCCTGGGAAGTCAACCTTGTCCACAGTTCTTAGATCAGTTATAATAATATAATAATGAGTGCAGTTACAATATCCATGTCAAGCCAGGCACTTTTAAGTGATTCATTATAAACTGTAGCCTAATATACAGTACATCAACAAAAGTATAAGGATTTTTGAACATTACACCCATATGTGACTGCTGAACTTCATTCTAAAGTCATGCTAAAGCCATGTACATTCAGCCTCCACTTTTCTATAGGAAGGCTTTACATGAGATTTAGGAAACTGGCTGTAGGGATTTGCTCCCTTTCACTTACAAGTGAGGTCGGACACTGATGTTGGAGGGTAAGACCTGGCCTGCAGTAAACGTTCCTGTTCATCCCAGCGGGGTATGATGGGTAGAGGCTCTGTGCAGGCTCGTAGTTCTTCCAACACCAAACTGGGAAAAACTGAAAATTGTTACATTGAAACAGGAGAGGACCTTCCCCAAACTGCCACAGCCCAGAATAAAATGGCATTGTATGTTTCTGCAAACCACAGATGCCGTTTGTAGATTTAAATTTGCCTTAAGATGCTTTTCAGAAATGGGGCTTTGGTCTACAACCACACTCCTGAAGACTTACCTTGCTCGCCAAGAAAGTGAGAATCAGTCATAAACATTTGTGTAGTCTGAACACTATTAAGTCCTACAAGTTAAACAATTGTTACAATATGAATAAAAAGCAGCCGGTTTGAACGAGGATCAGAACAGGATGAAAGAAAAGTCATGAAACTGGAAACTTGTGCAAAAAAAAAAAAAAAATCAAAGGCTGTGTCTTAACCCTACCCTTTTTCTTTACTGTGACAGAAACAAAAAATGCAGCTTGGCAGAGGGTGGCAGCTATAACGGGAGTACCAGGTGTAACATACATTTTTAACCGCTCAATGTCTAGCTGTGCTAATGTGTGATCCATGCTTGCTGTCTCCACACACAAGCCCATGATGACGTCAACGAGCACTTGAGCAACACTTCAAAGTCAACTCTGCGACAATGTACCTGACCACGTCTGGCTGTTTTGTAGCTAGTGTGAACACAGCGTAAGGCTAACCTTAGCTACATAGGCTAGCGTATTTAGCTTTTTTCATCCATGGCTAAATCACTACATATGGCTCTCAAGGTATTTGCTGTATATTTACATAAATACAGAGTCTTCTTCCTGAGTTGGAGCCTCCTCAAATGTGCATTTAGGGGGGGGAAAGACTCCGCTACAAACCGTTCTCTCTAGCCAACAGCAGTGGTGGATGAAGTACCTGAAAGTCACACTTGAGTAAAAGTACAGATATCTTACCAGAAAATGACTTTGGTCGAAGTTAAAGTCACCTATTAGAATATTACTTGAGTAAAAGTCTTAAAGTATCTGATAATTGCTGTACTTAAGTATCAAAAGTAATTTTCTGATATTAATTGTACTTAAGTATTGAAAGTAAAAGTACAAGTAAATGCTGTTAACAAAAAAGCAAGCGGTCAGAATTTTGAAAATTATGAACTTTATTTCCTTACAGTCTTCTGCACTGCTGCAAGCTGTAAGTAACCATTTTACTTTGTGCACTCTGGAGTGTTGGAGACTTATCTGGTTGCAGTGTTAATATTTCACATTTTCTTACGCTTATGCTGCCTGAACAAGGGCAAATCTAACTGAAATCCAATGAAAAGATATGTATTGTGCCAGTGATATAAAGTTTTTCAATTTCTTTTCAAACCACATCCACAAGCTACAAAACACATTTGTGCACCAGAGAACGTGTACACCACCTTAAAATTGGAGCCTACATTACACTTGAGGAAAAACAAGGTCCTCGAGAATTTAAAGAACAAAATCCAGTTTTTCCTTTCCTCCTATTCCTTCATTCATGTCTCCCTTCCTTACAGTAACAACCCAGTCATTAGTTGAAACTGAAAAATTGTCTGTTCAACTTCAAAAGAAGTTGGTTTTCAAAATTGCGAGAATTCAATCTCGCTCTTCTTGGGCTGAAGACAAGTCCTGCGATGCTGAATAGTCTTTCACAGGCCGCTGAGGCAGGTAGAGGTGTGTTCAGCTTCACAGACAGCTCGCACACAGCTGGGAAGGATTTTAGCAAGTCCTTGTGATCTGCTGAACAGGCCAAGTATCCGTCCAGCTGTTTGGAGCCGTCTTGTGCTTGAGACGTCTGCAGGGCAGAAAATAAGTAATCTTCATCAGATGAACTGGACCTGGTGGCATCACCGAGCTGCAGGGAGGATTCTTCCATGTGCTGCCTGATGTAGTCTATTCCTTAAATATAGTGAGGACGGAAATATAAATGATAGGATTAATACAACTCTCTACTCTCAACTCTTTTCTACTAAATAGTTTGTTTTGATTTGAGGTTTATAGATTTAGTTTTATGCACTATCCATGCATCCATAATTGATTTGTGAATTTGCAAATATTACAAAGTGTCATAATGTACACTCATACACCTATTTTTTACTATCCCCATATTGTCTTACCCATTCGGATTGTGGCGTCATCCTTTGTCCAAGTTGTTCGGAATTTTGGAAGAAGAATCGCAACTGCGATCATCTCAGGGTCTCATGACATGTGGCCAAAACGATTCTTTATTCCCACCTGCAAGGCAAGGCAAGTTTATTTGTATAGCACATTTCAGCAACAAGGCAATTCAAAGTGCTTTACATAAAATATTAAAAGCATTGAGTCAAAGTGCAAAAGAAACACATCATGAAAGGACATTTAAATACAATTAAAAATAATTATTAAAGAGTTAAGACAATAGAAAATAAAAATAAGCTAAAATAGAGTAAGACATGTATAAAATAAAAGAATAAAAGTTACCTGAAGAACATCCACCAGACGCCTGCAGTACTTCAATGGCAACTTGACTCGGTCAAGTTTGATGGTTAGAAGGTTGATTGTTGGAAGTAGCCACCGCATTTGGGCATTTGCTTCTGCTTGCAAAATGTTGGTTGCCTGGGCGACTGGGCTCATGGCAGTGGCATACTCTGTGAGGAATGCAAGTTCAGCTGGATTAAACCTGTGATGAAAACAAAAACAACAACACCGCTTTATCACACTATATAATCATTTCATCGGATTCAACCAAATAATTGCTGGATGAGTAATTAAGTAAAATGGACCAATGAAGTGGAAGTTGGGGTACAATGTGAAACAGTTATTAGTACCCAAGAAAGGGTGGGGAAGGGAAACACAGACAGACAATTCAAGACACTATGTTCAATTATGATGAAATAATAAAACATACTAGCCTGGCCTCATCAGACTCATTCTCAATTGAGAAACCAACATCTTCTGAATTGACAATGACCATCTGCCAGAGCAAATTAAACATGAGCTCGGCAGATTTGTCTGTTCCCCAAGCTAAAAACATTCAATAAAACATACATAATTCTTACTTACATTGGAACCTTTAAGTCTGTGCAGATGACTCTGATGGCCCCCTCTCCCTTGTCTTTGATTATCCTCAGCACTCTTTCCACTGCCAGGAACAAGGAGTTCCACCTGGTAGCATTCGGGCGCTGCAGCTGGAGTGAGCAAGCATCTTCAGCAGTTTCGGCTGCAAGTGTGGATCTTCCACATTTGTTCCAAAGTGCATTACACTTGCCAAATGTTGAACAGTAGACTTTTTTGTACGCGTCATTGGATGTTGCTCTCATGGCATCAACCGTAGCTATTAGGTTGAGTAGGTGACAAGCACAGCGCTGGTGCTTTGGGAGCTGGAACTCGAAACCATCATCTTCATTGAGAAGCGCTGACACATCAACAAACTCCACTTCTTCACCCCCCCTCTTCGTCCTCTTCATCCTCTCCTGGTTGAGATGCATCACCATCAGTTCTGACTGCATTGTTGTTTTCATCTTCACCATAAACTTGGAAAGCTTTAATGAAGTTAGATCCATTGTCTGTTATTGTTTTCACAATCTTCCCCCAAATATCAAACTCGGAATGGATGTCATTCAGGGCGCTTGTCAACACATCAAATGTGTGCGAACCTCTCAGTTGTTTACAGGCTAGGGCTGCTGAGCATCTTTTGAGACTGTCAGGGTCAGTCCAATGGCCAGTAACACCAATGAAGCTCCGCCTTCTGATAGACCAGCAGTCGGTAGTGGTGGCGATATGGTCAACTCCTCTCATGGCCTCAATCACAGCCTTCTTCATTCCCTTGGAGGCATCATCAATCATGGAGCGCAGGGTCTGCCGTGACATAATTTTTGCATTAGGCTGCAGTTCCTTCACAAAATCTCTAAATGGTTCTTGTTCAACAACACAGAATGTCTTGAGCCCTTGGACCACATACTTCATGACAGCTTTGTCAATGGACCTCTGAGAAACAGTCCTAGTGTTCACTAATGTGGCCTGTCTGCTGGTGGAGGGAGTCTCAGGAGCCCTTTTTCTCTTTGTTGATGTCAGCTCTCGATATTTTTTAAGGTGGTGTACATGCTTTCTTTGAAACAGTGAGAGAAGGACATTTCCAAGCATAACAACTTTAGGTACAGGCTTTAAAGCTACTCAACAACACTAACAGTCAATGACCATCATTTAACATAAATGCCTAATCTGCAAGTAGGTTAAGTTAATGATATGCATCAACTAGTCCTAGTTTGTGCCATTGATGTACGTTAATCATTGTTTCATTTTTTTTTAAATGTATTAACTTTGATTAACAAGCCTACATTCGAGTCACAAGATATAGGCTAGCGTTAGCCCAATAACGTTATCCTATAAACACAGAGTTTTGACAGAATTAATTCAAAGCAAAGCTCCTCCACCACTGTAACGTTAAGTTAAAATAGAAGTTACCTGAGGAAATATTCGGCCTGCAGGTTATACCAGTAACAGTTAAGCGTGTTTCAGAATTATGGAAATGTCTTTAAGAGTTTTGCGTGGAATTTATTTCGACAAAATTCAGTGGTAAACAAATCTGAGTGTAATAAGCAATGTTAGCTAACACGTTGTTAGCCATCACGGTTAGCCAGATATCTGAACAGGCTCATGATAATTAAATAACATCAATGTTGCAGCCTCACTGGATTAATCTTACTTTACCTCAATGTGTTTCTTGAGGTTGGACGGGGAGTTTTTAAATGGCAATATTTCCGTGGCTTTGGGTAAGCATAAGAGGCGCCTCATCCGGTACGAAGAATCTTTCTCTCTAACATATGAAAACATTTCTCGCAAATATGTCCACGGGTGTTCGCCTTCGTCACCACCATCGTCATTTGTCGATTGCAGGTGGCGTTTCTGCTTCCATCATATCATCAGACATCATTGTCGACTCTGACATGTCTGGGCAAGCTGCTTCTTCTTAGCAGGTGCATTACTGCCAGTGCGCCTGCGCCACCTGGATCTGTGGAGAGTGTGGACCGTGATTAACGTAACTTGCAAACCTGAAGCACTGATTCGCCAAACCTGCTTGCTTGCAGGCTACCAAATTTCTTCCGATTTTATTTTGTAGTAACGAGTAACGAAGATGCTTAGGGGAAATGTAGTGGAGTAAAAGTATACATTTTATTTAGGAAATGTAGTGGAGTAAAAGTGAAAGTTGAAAGAAATATAAATACTCAAGTAAAGTACATATACTCCCAAAACATACTTAAGTACTGTAACAAAGTATTATTACTTCGTTACATTACACCACTGGCCAACAGCCATGCTTTGAATGTGTCAGTGATCAAACCAAAGTGACCAATCTAAGGGAGGAGACATCATCCACCTAATCTCTGCCTCCAAAGTCTCCAAAGTCAGTTTCACAATGAGCGTGTTGTGTAGGTGTGAGCACGGAGGAGGGTCAAGCACGCGCTCGTCATAGCCCCGTGCTTGCGCAGCACAAATGCTCACCTTCTCCTTCGCAAGGTTGTTTTTCGCTCGCGGTGGCTGTTGTGTGCGCTCGTATCATGTACACGACTTTTGAGATGCCATTAAACGCCATATTAAGATTTCTGGACATTTAGAAATAAGGGACGATGCCTGGACCATTAAAAGGTATGTTAGGACAGGTGAGCGTTGAACGTATACAGTGGCATTGTGTTTCCTCTCATACATTGTATGAAGGGATAGGCAAAGCCCTCTGCATCTCTGCATAGAAAAAAAGCATGGCGCCCATTTAAATTTATTGGAACGAATTGTTGAGAGTTAAAACACAGAGGGTAGCTCTAAAGCAGACCCGGGCATTGTACGGCCCCCGGGCCACATCCGGCCCTTTGGCCGTCCCTGACCGCCCGCGTGAGGTCAATGGGAAATTAGGAACTAAACGTAAATAAGTGTACATCATGCACGCAATACAACTGTAATGCTTTTATTTTGAAGGCGACTGTTTGTTTGTTTTTTAATTTACGTACGTACGCTCGTGCGTGCGTGCGCACCAGCGTATGCACCTGTAATGTTTTGGCACAGACGAGAGATGTGAGTAAGCGGTTA
>JBBPCS010005705.1:0-10305 GCA_037974645.1 Hollardia meadi
ATTCCAATGTCTGAATATTCTTAAGAATTAAAAGTTCATTGTTCTTTAAAAGGGTGTACTTGCATTATTTTGCTATTTTACTATAATTATATCAGTGGCAAAAAATGGTCTTAAAATGACAATATTATCGCCATTATTTCTAGGACAATATACTGTCCAACAAAAATAATTATCGTGACAGGCCTAGTTGTAATGAGCATCTCAATATTCTGCTTATAAATATACTCTTTAAATCCTATAATGAACTAATAAAACTGTAATCTAACAAGGATCTAAGGGAGCTCAATTCTACAAGAGTATTTAAGACACCACTACCCATTCAGTTATGTCAAATAGTACCACTGGAGACTAGGGATGAGTCAAAATCGAATAGTTTTTGAGACTATCGTCCAGCTATCGTCTTGTCTTAAAAAATGTTTTCTCTTATCTGGTGCCTAGTAACAACGCAATACTACCAGTAGTAACGCGATACCATCAGTCACTGGCATTATCATGTTGTTACCAGGCACCGGTAAAACGTGTGTGGCATGTTATTTTGTTTTCCGTACAAGGGCAGTACAGCATTTGCTAAAGCGTTGTGAGAGGGGCTGGATATTGCTGTACAAAGATGAGAAACATGCAAAGATTACTACAGCCATCAAAAAGTTCTTAGTGGAACTCCTCCAAGAAAATAAGCAAAAATGAGGTGGAGTGCAAACTCTGCCAGGTAAAACTCGCATATCACAAGTCAACGACTATGCCCAGTCATTTGAGAGCAAAGCACCCAACAGAAGGAGGTGGCCCGTCAACTGTTCAACAATCAATGGCTAGCTTTGTTACCAGACGAAGTAGCAGAGCAAATAGCAGCCTTTATCACAAAGATGACAGCTAAAGACATGCTGCCAACCATGTCGAAGGCAATGGTTTTCGAAGTTTGATGGCTTTTGTTGAGGTCAGCATAAATTTTCCCCTGATGTAGCCAGGTTGTTGTGATACTGACTGAAAAGATAAACTTGCACAAATACTTTTTCTTCAGCTGTGTTGCTGATCCGTCGCTGTGACAAATACAGAAATAAGTAATTGTCATTCCCACTTATTTTGTGCTGTTGGCACAAAGTTTTTTGTTAACCTTTGTTTTGCTTTTGCCTGAATAGTCAGGACAATGTTGCTTTAATCATACATCTGTGTTTTATGGGGAAGGAGGTGGAGCAGTTTATTATTATACCCTTTGGGGGTGGGGTCTTAGAATAGAACTGAATAGTTTTTTTTAAATTAAAATTCCCATCCCTACTGGATGAAAAAAACAAAAAAATTGTTATTCTTATGTATTTGCAGCCTGGGGAGACACAGGTTCAGTTTGTGCCAACAGTAACCTCTCGTGGGTGTGTGAAAGTTATAAGCTTTCACTCTAAAGCAACAAATGTTTGGAGATGAGGCACATTGTACCTGGTGGGTTGTTCCTACGATTAGCATAGGGGTCCTCTGGCTCAGCAAAAACACTAGAGGCCATCTTGTTTTTCCGGACGGGAGGCTTCTCCTCATCTGTACCAAGTGAAATATTGGAGCCGCCACCAGGAGGGCGCAAAACCCTGGAAAGAGAGAGATGTTCAACTCTGGTACTGAAAGGTGGACCGTATTCACTGTGTCTTCTCAACATTCTAAAAGTAATAATAATAAAAATAACCTACCTAAATGCTATGGTTTAAACTAGGGATGTGAAGAATTAGTCAACGATAAATTATAGATCATTCCCACTCATGTCAATAAAGGTCAACTATCAATTTCAATTACAACTCTTCAAAGTGGTTGTGAAGTACCTTTGCACTGTCTGGGCAACCAGATTCAAGTAACAAGGAATGACCAGTTGGTCTGAGCTGAGATAAAAAGGTCACATCAGACATGTCAATAAAGTTTCCCCTTGAACCTTAAGTCACTTTAGGATAAGAAAAGCATTCCCTATAGTGTACCTATGTGGACATAATAAAGCCCATTTATATCAACACAGGTAGGCTAAATATTAGTCACAGACATAATTTAACAGCACTACAAACTACAGTAGGTCTGTTGTGTTAGACTATTTTTAAATAGGTGTGCCTAAATAAATATGCAACTAAGTGCATATTCTTTGGCACATTTATTGTACTATTTACACTGTTGTAAATAGTATAGTATGCATATACATGTCCATATATATCATGCTTTTGTCTCTCAAATCTAACAAATTATGGTGCTTTCACATTGTGATAAATACACTAGCCTAACGTGTTTTGTATTTCGTATTTGACTTGCTCAAAACTCAATCGCGCGTTAAAACATTGTGAATTTTAAATATGCATTACCGTAGTTTAAATATCACTGGGATAGCAGTAAATGTGGCTTCCCTCCGCTGAGTTTCTATGTTGAAAAATATACATATGGCTAGGGGTTATTGTCAGATGTAACCAGCTGTAACATGGCCCTCGCCTCAATGGGCCCATAAGCTGAACAGAGAGGATGTCTTATTATTGTACCTCACGGATCATATCGATAACTAACATCCGCGGGGGCCCCGCCCAACTGGAATGACAGATCGTATGAAAAAAAAGTAATGTGAAATGAAATATATGTAGGCCTACGCACGCCAAAACGGCCTACATTTAACATAACGTCCGGTGACCGAGCAGCTTCTCTAGCTACAAAAGGGAGGGCACGTGTGCCATGTTGCTAGCTATCGTTAAAAATCGGAATGGTCCATCTCAACAGAAAACGGAAAGGTGTGGTACAGAGCTTTATCTTAGCATCGTTGCCGTGTGCGTAGTTGCAACCATTTTGAAGCGGTTAAGTAGCAATTACGGGCAGAAGTCAGCAAAAATTTTCTTAATTATTACATTAGCCTATGTAGCGTTTACGTTAACGTCAGAGGGTGGTGTATTTGTTGGCTTGGTGGTGGCTAAGTAACGGGTTACAGAACGGTCCAAACGACGCCTTTACCTGGAACTGCTTTTAGAACCGGGCTCCATCCCTTGATATGTCGTGGTCGTCGTCATTTTTGCACCAAAAGCCGTAAAATGTTTCTAAGTCTGATAAGATATACGCGAATTACACTTTCATTAACAGTATTTCACCGCCTCATCATTGTCTACCCCAGCCGGTGGTTCCCAATAATCAACCTGTCTTCAGTCTGAGTGGAGCGGTGCCAAACTGACCAGACAGGAGCTTGTCGCGCTTCCGCTCAAATTTTCAAAATAAAATATGTTAACTTGACAGACAAGTGTTGTGGCGATTTATAAGCTCATGTAAAAGTTAAATTAAGTCATATCTAAATAATCTATTTAAGGGTTACGTCATTTGGGATTAAGGCTTCATCTTTTTGACCTCGTGCTTCAACAGGAGTGTCACATATGGAGTGTAATTTGGAAGCAAACACGCTCTATTTCCGGTCTTTCTGATCATTCTGGGTGTTTCTCCCATGGCTTCTCCTTACTACATCTATGGGTTTGACACGGAGGTGCGGGTGGGACAGAAACCATTGTGGAGAGGAGGGGGCGTTTTTTTTACAGCCAAGTGCCGCTCACAAGTGAACAGCTCCTTCTATGATTGGATACTGGCATATTAATTAAATCTGTGATTGGAGAAATTACATGACGTGCAGGTTATATGTGCTGTTAACCCACAGGTCCACCATCAGTTTTTATCGTGTTAAAAGAACTATTAATTATTATTGTCTTATTCGGGAACACATTATCTAGAACACTTAAGTAAAAAAAATATTTTAGTGAAGCAGTTTCTCTGTCTGTGCTGGCAGCTCTCAGAGAGCCAAATTGCAGTTTAACTGAAAGACTGGAGCTATTGTCATCTTAATTGAGGACAAGGACAATTTTATCATGCTATTTGAAGAGCAATATATAATGCTGCCATATTTCCGGCAGAACAGCGCATGCATTCAAGATACAAAACTTTCCAAATCAGTTTCAGAAAATGTCATTGTCACTTTTGTAGACTCAAAGCACATCTTGACTTGTTCAGGCTCAAAGTATAAGGTAAACAATTCCAGTCAAGAGACAGCTTCAGTATATTATAGTTTAACGCAACAGTGCATGAAACCTCCAAACATGAATGGAAATACCGAGATATGGGTATGTTATGCCTATTGCCGATGGTGGCTTGCACCCAACTGACTTGATTAAAGAGAATTAATATGGTGCACCCTCTTTTCTGCAAGTATGCCTTCCTGTCTGGCCCTCATTTGTGAGAATCATTTTTTATCCATGGTGATTCTGAACAGGCACTGTGGCTGTGAAAGGTATGTCTTCAGTCCAAGGAACAAGTGCTGACTTGCACAGCTACCCCATCAGGGTGAAAGAAAAGGGGGAAAACATAATGCTGCACACGTAAGAGTTATTGTTATTGTCTCTCTAACCTTTGTAAAGATGTTTAAAGCCAATACATGCTTTAATTAGCCATTTACCCACTTGTTCTGAGAATAACTACTGGTTTAGTCTCAAAGATTCCATAGAACAAACAGGAACATGTTTGTTTTGTTTTTTTAAAAAAGACTCAATTTATTCCAATAATACATTTTCATAACAACAGATGTGAATTTAAAATGCAGCTTAATTGACAACAATAACAAAATTCCATCTGAACCAAAACCTCAATAACAAGTATAAAAACAAAAAGGACCGTGGAGTTTGTGTTTTTTTTCCAAAACTTCCAGGGAAAAAAGAAGATCATGACAAGCTATTAATTTCTTCAGCATATTAGACTCACTGCAGCTTACAAGTTGTTAACACTGCACAGTTCAGACATGGTAACATACATATGATGGCATGATTAAATCTGGGTACACAAACTGTGTTGCTGCCTTGGAGCATTTTCTTAAAGTATCCCACTGGATGGTATCAACACTGGTCACACTGAGCATTTGAAGGCTGGGCATGTTCAGGGATGAAAAGGGGAGGTAGGGATGTTCGTAGGAAACAGTCTTTAAAGAGAAGAGCCTCCGGTTTGCTGTTGGAACACATCAATCGTATCTTCGTCCTCCATTTCTAGCTGTAAGAAAAAACTTCAAATTTCAGCTGAGAGTCTGTCAGAAGATAGTGATAGGTCTTTTCAGTGAAGCCACTTAGGAAGTGCTGATAATGCTAGTGACATCATCTAACGTCACCAAAGGCTAGTTCAACAGTTACCTAAAATAGATTCAGGCATTTCTTCTTGGGAAGTTGGTTTGAAACATGGACAGGGGCAAAATTTATTTGATCACATCTCTTACAAAGCACAAATGAGAAAACAGACACTGACTTAATGTTACAGATGTGATATAAGAAAAAGAGGTAAAAAAAGTTCAGAGAAGTTCGAAGAGGTGAAGAAGCTTCATAGACAAAATGGAAATCTTTTACTTTATCTACAGTACCTGTTTAATTGACATAAAGTCCTGCTTGTAAAATCTGTGCTTTGTTGTACAAGACCAGTGCTGTGACACATTGCATATACTGGACCATGCTGATATGAGAGTTTGTCCGGACAGCCTGAGCTAAGTTAAAGAGTAACTTCAGAGCAGTGTTCAGACTCACAGTGGGCTCTGTTTACATGCAGCAACGCTTTGTATTTCTGCAACTGTCTAGTAGCAGAGATTTTAAATCTAATTCAGATTTAGACAGAAATTCAGACGACCATATATCAAGAACATTTCTTCAATTAAAATGTATTTTGCAATGAGAAATAACATTGCTTGAGTTTCAGAAGAACTTTGAAACTTTTGTGAATACCAATGCCCAAAGTAGCAATACTGTGAATTCAGCATTCGTTCTCTCATTCATGATACCAAAAAGTGATTCTGCAGTGCTCATGTGTATACTGAACAAGAGGGTGTAGCCTTACCTGCGAGGGTGTGTCTGTTTCATTGATTGGCTGACCATCAAATCGAAATCGAATTTGCCTCATTGTCAGCCCCTGTGTGGACAGACAGCGAGATATTGCGATTAAAATATTGGAAAACAACATTACGGGGCGATCTAGGTGCTATAGGCTGCTGATAAATCTCAACGTGCCACGTTTGCGATTCATTATCAGCACTGACACATTCATTCTTCCCTAGAATTCCACGTAAAACTGGCAAATGACAATAAAATGAAAAGAGAAAATCAAAAAGTGGCAAATCTTTCATAAGATATTTTAATCACCATTTCAACTCCATTAATTGGCCATTTTTACAATGTGACCTGTCTGTCACAATAACCTGATCACAGAAGTGACAGTATGATCTAACGAATGCGATGAGCAATAATATATAGTTAGTTATGGTTTATTCAGCTAAATCCCTGGTTTCCAGTTTGACAACCACATATTCAGCCTACCAGTATTCCAAAGAGCCTAAATATGATCCAAAGAGCCTAAATATGAATTAGTTATCGTGTTGTAGTCTCACCTGCCGTTCACAATAAGCTTTCATCAGTTTGCTGAGAGGAGTATGTCGTTTGATCTTGAACTGCACCACTGAGCCATCCTGTCCTGCCACCTTCAGGTTGATATGCTCATTGTTCTCCGTCTTCACTCCCTCCTGAAAGAGAAAAAACAAAAAGTTTGCAGAAAGTTACGGTGCTTTCATAAAGTGATGTAAGAAAACACCAAGTTTGATAAGATGTGACCTCCAGCATGTGTAACGGCTGTGTCGCGAACCACAAAAAACCCGTTCCGTCAGGGTCAGACAGATTTTAAAGATTGATGTATAGCGTTAGTAAGGCTATGCACTTAAATGACTAATGAAAAAAGTATTAATAAGCTAATGGAATGGAGGAAATTGGGTTTTTACTTCTGTTACATTTGTCCCACATCTGCAGCTAGTGAGCTAAAAACGGAGGACTGGTTTCTTTACAAAGGACAGCAAAGGGACAACATTACAACTTCATTGTTAGCGTAAGCATTAGCATTAAGCAAATCAATTGACAATGGCCTACAACTTATAATCACGCCCGACGGCAGAGTAAGGTTGGAAATTAGGTTACAACTTGCACGCATCAACAATTCCTCTCATCCGGAGAGACTTGGGCGTGTAGGTAATGAGCACTGATAAACAATTTAATATGAGATCGGTTAACGGTCTTCACCTCAAAACAATTCCTTGTTGCCCGTTGCTGCAAGCTTCCCTGCGGTCTCTCAGTATTACTCACTTTTCTTCGGTTCTTATTTACGTTTCCTGGACAGTTAATAACTACAGCTTACGTGAGTATCGTCAATACTGATAGCGGCAGTGAGAGGTGTTGAATGTGTTTAAAAAGACCAGAAATGATTATTTCTTTCATACCGGCCGGGTCTCGGGCACATTAGCCCCGTTAGCTTATTATGCTATAGCTTGCTAGCTACCGTGGTAGCTCTGGTTTGTGCTAGTAGCCTTCTCTGTATTAAAAAAAAAAAAAGCGATCGGTCGGTCTCACGTGTAGCTTTTCACGCTGTCATTTGTACAATGATCGCGCACGGATGGTGTAAACACTGTAAAGAAACCCCTTTTACAAAATCCGTTCCTCACCTTGGGTTTTTCGTCGGCCATGGCTGCTGCTGTGTCTGTCTGTGCCTGGTCCGCTGCGGCTGCGCTGTCTGGCGCGCCACTTTGCGCCGGCTGCAGTGCGCAGAGCACACAGCTGCGCCCCGCGCCACATCAACGCTCTACTGTACCAAAGATGTGATTAGTTCCATGCATGCACCCCTCCCACAGTCTACATTTAATGATCGTCCACTCAAGCTGCAAGTTGATACCAAAAATATATAAAGGTGGAGGCACTTTGAGGTAGACCATTTTGAATTACATGTAGGCTACTTTACTTGAGAATTTCTATTTTATACCATTTTATTCTTCTGCTCCACAGCATTTCAAGGAGAAAGGTAGCACTCCTAACTACACCGCATTTATAATTTCTAGTTACTTTGCAGATTCAGACTTGAATATGAACTGCATCAGCAATAACAATAGTGTCATATAGGATATGACAATGTCATTCTGCTGCATGAGTATTCAGTGCCGCGTACTTTTACATTTGATACTTGTAATAAGAGTATTTTTACACTGTGGTATTGCTAATTTACCATCACTATGTTGTGGTTAATGTGCTACTGCATTGATGTTAGTCTTTAGACACGGAATAATGAGGCAAAAATATTTTGTAATTTGTAATATAATTACAATACAAATATATCAATCTCTCTCATTCTTTATATTACCATGCACAGAAATAGCTTTCCAAAACATATGCAATGACAAGTTCATTTAACAATCTAAGATAAATAAAAAATTTTATAAGAAATATGTAGAGAATCTCAGATACTGCACCAACAGCCCCAAAAAACAAAAATAAAATCTGTTTATATGAACACAAGGTAGACCTAATGCTTTGAATTAACCAACATGTTTTGATATACAGTATTTTCTCAAGGCTAACTCAAACAAATATTTTTCTAGTTTGAAATAGGAAACTCCCACACAAACTAAACATTAAATTTGACCCAGGGGGTGCTAACCTAACCCTTTAGCTTGGTTTATTCCTGTCTGTCTCTCTTTCTTCCCCAAAGCAAATCCACTTAATGTATAGGTGATCCTTGTCCTTAATAGCTCATGTTGTGCTAAGGAAAAAGGCCTAATGTCTCTGGCACAAGGCTACCGTTTTATCTTGCAGGAATTGCATTTTTTACATTAAAATACTATCCAAAGTGCACAGCCTGAACATGTAATGAGACATGCAATTCATCAAAACATCAAATCCACCCTGTTCTGCAATGCACATAATATAACATGAAATGTCTGTCTGAATATTTTGCACATTAAAGCCTCTAAGACAGACCACCATGCCTTTCTTAATGCAATGCAGAAGGAATACAGTTGCACAACGCAGGAAATTAACAGATCTGATACCATCCTCCCCAAACCAAAATAAATAATATGCTCATGACAATAAATACTTAAAGACTAAAAAGAGTAACAAGAATCTGAGCTGTGACTTGGTATAGAACATAGAAAACAAGTACAAGTATTCAGTAGTAACAGTGAGGATTAGAAGAAGTCAATTAGGAGTAACCGATTCTTATGAGCCGATCTGTGAGTGCCTTTTATTCGGCAACAGAGGGGCTCATGTCAGCTCCATTCCAATGTCTTCAGCATAAAACATTATCATACATCTTCAGCAGCATGAGAAATGCATGTTGTGGTCACATGTTCGCTATCACCATCTCTTTCAACGTGAGTTTTTGCTGTATATTAAGACTGTCTGGCATCCAAAAGTGCAAATATTATAAGGGGCTATAGAGCCCCCCATGTCTCAGCAGGCGGAAATTCATTCACCTCCCCAACTTCAGTGTATGACTGCTCTCCCAGTGTGAATGTCAGTTTGTATCTCATCCGAACTTTTTCCTGCAAAACACATACACATGCACACACTGAAATTGTCTGCTTTCATTAGCTGGCTGGAATGCACACAATCTTGAGTACTGTCAATGTCAGTGATTATTATGTCCTCAATGTATACTGGTTGGCATGTAAGGCTTTTGACTTTTGGTAGGCCGCTTGACACTTTTGATGAGCGTCACTCGAAAGAAATTACGTATTTTTGATAGAAAGAAGTGTTGCTCGACACTCCCCTTTCACGTCGCGCACCTGGAGAATTTTCTTAGGTCGTGGACACCATTTTGTTGCACAATGTGATTGAGTAGTGTTCTTCACATTGGCATGGAGATTGTAATTTTCAATCCACACTGGAGGTGCGTCTCATTTCTTTTATTTGTCATTTCCTCGCTCCTCGCTTGAACCGGAAGTTGTTCTGTTCCGCCATCTTGCATGCCGTCCCAAAGCGCTTATTTGTGCTCCAAGGAGCAAAGATCGAGGAGCAAGGAGCGATCTCTGAGGAGCTATGAGCGAGGATACATGAGTGCAGCCTTCATGGAAGTCTTTTACTGACCAGCACGCCCCCTTAATGCATATCAGCTATTGATTGGATGCAGCAGCTGATCTGACTGATCAGATATATCACAACAACACTGGAGTGTCATGACGGAGTGACGACAGTTAACAGATTATTTACTGTCAGGTTTTATAGTGGGTCTGGATTATTACAAACAACTTCATTCATTTATTAGAAAGATCTTTCTTTTCATGATCTGTTATTTTATTGATTAACTTTTATTCTGGATCCAGTTAAAGGCAGAGAGACTAGGAGAGTCTGTCTGTCAGCAACAAACACTTTTTACATAATTTATCGTCATTTCATTCAGTCACGTGAGAGAGATCATTCCTGAACATCAGGTTTGATGTGTTACATCATTTACATTTTCTCTGAAACATTTAGCCGAATAAATAATTTATAA
>JBBPCS010005706.1:0-10305 GCA_037974645.1 Hollardia meadi
CCCCCCCCCCCCCCCCCCCGCCACATTTTACACGTTGCTCCTTTAACATGACATAAATTCAATATTAATATCAAAAGGAAAAAGGTTAAAGCACTTTTGTCTGTGATTACATGATATATGTGAAACCTGTTTGTCAATCATTTCATTCACCATGATGCAGTGCGTCACCTCCTCCTTCAGCCCAGTCTGTTCATCTTTTTCGGTTCTGCTCAGACCACCAAACCTACAAGCTTAGATCATGTCAGCCACGAGAATAAACATCGTTTAGTAAGACAGCGTGACTGTCTGAGGAATGATCCACCTGTCAGTCCGCATGACTAATATTTACAGTTCTTAGATGTAAGTTAGTAAAAATTGTCTGTGTAGTTTCACAGACATAAGTCCCAAAGTGCAGTATACAGTACAACAAACAGAAAACAAAACATCCGGTGCCGACGTGTCCTGGTTGAGTGTGTCGGACATCGTATGTTCGAGCGGAAAACGCTGCAGCGCATCTCGAGTTCTCGCCGATTTCGTCTGGCAGCTCATGTACTGCACGTGTTCGCGCTCGTGCACCCACTGCAGTTTTTAGCTTAGCGGCTTAAAAGAGGCTGTTTTCAAACCAATCCTCAGATCCTGGGGCTTCTGGAGACTTGGACCTGCGTGGAGCCGTTTTATGTTATATTATGGTTCTTTATGTTTTAAAACAAGTCCGCAGCTTCTTCAGTTGTTCAGGAGACGCTGCAATGCTGTTTTTGCCATATTGAGTACAGATGATTATGTGTTTAAAAAATATTATCCCTTTCAAAACTAGCTTGTACAGTATGTGTGTTTTTGGAGTTAAAAAGTTCGGTTAAGATAAATTTCAAGGCCCCTCCATAAATGTGCTGAAGAGACGCTGCTGTTGCTTACAGCTGCTGTGCCAAACAGCCCGGCTGACATCCTCATCCCCACATAATGAGGGTATCTAATACCAAATCATTTCTGATAGGAAGCTAAATTGAAAGTGACCCTCCAAATGGGAACATGCTGCTGATAATGTTTGCAAGCTTTCACAAGTGTTTCTCTTCTGTTGCAGGAGAGACGACACATGGCCTGGCTGATAAGATAAGATGATCCTCTATCGATCCAACAGCAGGAATATTTAGGTGTCACAGCAGACAGAAATAAAGACGGATACAAAATATAGATACCAGCATAGAAACTTGAAGAAAATGAATCATTAAAAGTGAAAAAAATAAATAAAACAAATCAAAAAATACAAGAGACAAAAAGTCAAAAACATGGCAGAGTAAACAGGCTGCCTGCTATATTCAGATTTTATCTCCATTTATTTTCTATTGGCTGTAAAATGAGGATCAAAGTGAAGCAAAAACATCGGGATCGCCCCCTGGTGGCTGGCTGCAGTAAAGGTCATAAACCCCTCCCCCTCCATGTTAGCAGATGAGCCAAACTAAAAACTCAAAGTACACGTCAAATACATTTTTTTATATTAAATATGGTTTCTGTCATTTTAGGTAGTTCTTATCACGCTGATGTTTGTTCAAGTGTTCATTTTTCTGATCAGTTTTTAATTCGTTAATTGATGCTATAAAAAGGGGCTGAAACGTCATGATCGACAGCTGAACCCTGCTCGTGATTGGGCGGGAACTCGATACCACGGCTCCACCCCCCGATCACTACTGCACAGACTCTGGCTCCAAATGATGTCACCAGCACAAGATGGCAGCACTCGTATCCGGGATATTACAGTGGGAGGAAGTGGAGACCATGGACTTTACACTTTATTTCTGCATATTTGCTTAATAAACTTAAATGTTGACCTGACGAGTATCATCAAAGTTATCCAACACTTGTTCTCTCTCTAAAGAATATGTCGAGTGACTGACTTTTGAAGGAATGATTGATAAAATATTCTCCCCCCTGACTGGCTTTTAGTGCCAGGAGAGGAAATCCTCAACATAGACCAGCATGCTTCACTGTTCGCCCAGCCAGTGGGCCAAACCTCCTCCTGTACTGCCCTTTCTTGGGTTGGACGGGTGAATTTGCTCTCGATCCTCGGCCTCTCGGCTGTGTTTTATGGACTCGCCTCTTATCTCTGATACCCTCTCTAACTGTGACTCACCCAAGCACGCAGCTGATAGCAGCTTTTTGTTTTCCGATGGCAGGTGTTAACTTGCCTGCTCTTCTCCTTATCTGTGTTTGTTAATTAAACCAGACGCTCAGCGACCGCCTGGAGATAAATAAATAAAATAAATGAGCACGCAGCGGGAGCGCCAAGATCCTCGGAGCTAACTGGAGGAGTTCCGTAAATTGCTTTGCTTATTGCCATCTGTTGACACTCTTCGTGCCTGTGGTGTGTTTATACTTTGGTCACTCTGCCGTCGTACAGGAAGTTATCAGCCCTGCGTTCCTCCCGCCTCACAGGAAATTAATTACAGCACAGTGAAGTCCACTTAATCCTCCCTGTTCACTTTTAATTTGAATTATGGCACTATTGGAGAAGCTCAGCACACAGTGGGATTCATTTGTGCTCAGTCTTCTCAATTGCCTTTAATTGTCTTTCCTTAATTGCTGTTTTTCTCTGTCTTGTTTTGAATGGCTTCTCCCCGTATTGAAGCAGTTTCATCATCTCTGTATTTTCTGTCAGGTCAAAAGATTGTCCGGGTCTCACCAGCAACATTTCTTATCTTTTTTCCAGTTGTTATCATCCTTCAAAGGTGTAACAGGTGGAAACGGACACAGAGCAGAGGGAACGTTCTGATTCCTACATGCTGCACCCTCTAATGGGCTCTGCCTGGTGCGTAATGCTGGTCAGCACATAATGTACACCACACATTTTTTATTCATTTCCTTACGGACACTGGTTTCAGTTTATTTCCAGTACACTATCAAATGAGCTTGGATCCATTTCAGTAAAGAGAAGGTGTTGTCCACATAGTCACAGTGTTAATGTTGTACCTCTGACCATCAAACGTTCCTATTTGATAACTGGATCACTTGTCAGATGCCTGATCCCTCCGCCAAGCACGTTATGTTTTCACCCGTGTCTGTTTGTTGGTTTGTTTGTTTGTCACCAGGATTTCGCAAAAACTACTAAATGGATTTCCAACAATTGTGGTGGAAGGATGGGGAATGGGCCGAGGAAGATCCCGTAAATTTTGGCTGACAAAGGGGCGGATCCAGGATTTTTTAAAATCTCTTTCTTTAACATTGCTAGTTGGGCGTTTTTCAACATTTTAATTAATTCTGTCTTTGATTGGCTTACCCTGATATTCTTTCCCTAAACCTGACCGATCATCACTCCTGATGCAACAACCAGCCAACAAAGGAAACAAGTACTAGCCAATCAGAGGCACAGTAGGGCGGGTCCTTCCCTTGTCATCCTAGGAAAAGAAAATTGCCGTTGCTCACTTCCATTGAAACTCACTTTCATTACAAATACATTCCAGCTTTTGTATTCGTGTTGTGACCATCAGAAATGATGGAAATGAATTTCAAGTACAAATTTAAGAACATTTTCATAAATGAGGCCCCAAGCGTGTAAAAAAAAAAAAAAGTGTATAAAATCTGCTCCTCAGCTGGCAGCAGATCCCCTGACGCCGAGTAGGCGTGAGGGTCAAACTGCATTATGAAGCTTCAAATCCTGAAATAATTTCATCAGCTTGGGTTTAAAGGAGCGTCTCGGCATCCCGATGGCCCAAAGCTGTTTCACAGGATTTAAAAGGCTCCAGTATAAACTCCTTCGCTCAACAAGCCATGAAACGTTAATCAAAGAGGCGTCAACAAGCCTGACTGATGATGATGATGATGACACATACAGGAAATAGCTATTAGCCTATATTAGATGACCAAAAGTGAGGGTTTAATACTTTCTGAGCTGAGCAGCAGGAGAAACATTTAATGTTAACGAGGACCCAGTAAGGTGCTAAATGCTGAGCTTTAACAGGAATTCCCCACAGGGCAGGAAGCGGATTAGGATCAAACATCATGAGCCACTCTGTTATTTTGAGTTAATGTCCAGACAGCTGTGGGAAGAAAGGAGGTTGGTGGGTTAAGAATTAAAATCGGCCCCAGCATGGCTTGTATTAGAACAGATTTCCTCTCCTCATAATGTTTGGTATAAACAGATGTTTGGACCAGCAGTACAATTATGTTCTCATTGTTCATTTAAAGTACGCTTTCTTAACGATTTGTGCTGCAACTGAGCTGCAGATGATAACTGCCAGAAAGCTTTGAAGCTCTGAGGAAATGCAGCTGCAAAAGAAACATTAAATATGAACTTTTGACTGGTTTTTTGTTACTTAATGGCATAAACAGTAAACCAAAAATTTAACTCCTTTGTTGTGAAATATTGCAATTTTCCCCCCTTTGAGCCTCAAACATATGAGAAGTTCAGAGGGGAAATGTCTCTTTGGTGGAACTGGTAACAGATGATAGATACAAACAAAATAAGTACCAAGATGTGCGTTCATATTTCAGAATTCATTTACACCTTTTCCTAACGTACCGTATATCTGATCGTATTTCAACTCTGTGTCACGGATCGTGCCGGAAACACCGGGGAACAGGGGTTTGGACCCAAATGCAGAGACAGCAGGCCGAGCAGGTTCAGGTAAATGCACATTTAATAATTAAACAAAAGGGCTTACGGCATAACTTGCAACAACGACCTGGCCGCGACAGAGGGAAGAACACCAACTTAAATACACAAGGAAGACTAACCAGACACGGGTGAAACAATCAGGGCGGAGCAGACAATCACAAACGGAGGGAAAGGAACAAAGACAGGAAATATACTAGAACTCAAACATCAGAAGTAACTAACAAATACAAAGTACAAAGTCCGAACCATACAGGAAAATAAGACCATAAAACTGAAACCCTGACACTCTGCACAGCCAGCGAAGAGGAGTGAACCAACATTTCACAGACAAATGTGTGATCAACTCTATAGTCGTATATAAAACTGCTCATTTTAGAGTGACCTTTTATTGTGACCAGTCCAAAGCGCACCTGTGCAACAATCATGTTGATATGATACACCTGTCAGGTGGACATAAGTGCTCACTAACACAGTTTTACCAGATGTTTGATCAGAATCTGAGAGATAAAAAAAAAAAAACCCTTAAAACCTTTAATTCAACTTGCGGAATCGGAGCAAAAACAAAAGTGTTGCGATTATTTTTGTTGAGTATAGAACAAGTTATTGTCAAAGCTATGTGTCGAACAAAAAGAGTGTGTGAATGTGTGTGTGTGAACATGATTTAAAGCTTGGAACTTCACTCCGCAGCAGGACTAGCTGTGCAGCCACTTTAGACAGCAGACTTGAAACTGAAAATCCAATAAGCTTCTCTGTGCTGTCCCTGAGAGTCGCCCTCTGGTCCAGCTGCAGTGATAGACCCGATCAACTCCAATAAAAGAGAGCCTCTATAAATAAAACCAGCCAATTTACTTTTTCCAAAACACTGACGCAGGATCAAATATTTAAAAAAACTTAATGCTCCATGTCTCTGTTTTTCTTCGCTGCAGGAAAATACAACGGATAAAGACGAAGTGTGTGAATTCTGATATTTGCTGACCTCATCACTCCCCATGAGGATACAGCGAGACCACTACAGCAAGGATCGGGGGGATGACGATAAGGTGTGATAGAGAGCTGTAGCAAACTGTGACGCTTCATCGCCTTCCGCTAACTCTGTGACAAATACTTTTTTTGTAAATCCTCAAAGATACAACGAGTAAGATACGGACATTACTTTAGTTTAAAACGCCATCAAAAGGATGTGAAGAAACAACAGCGTTGACGTTATGTCAAAGACGTCTACTGAAGTTAGCATGCTAACCAGCTAGCCCCCTCAATTCACTGAGAAACGTGTTTTTCCTTGTTTTTGCTCGCTGCTGATCGCTCGCTGTTCCGCCGCTTCACCTCTCTCCTGTCCCCACCTCCCGTGTCCGCTCGTCCCCGTCACCATCTTCTTGCTGCTGTTTACATTCTCCCCCGACCTCTGTGAGCCAATCATCTCGTCGCTGTCGAAGTTTAAAACCGCTCTTCTCTCTGCTGCCGTCAGTTGTCGTTTCGTTTAAAACCCTCGCTCGCCACATTCACCTCCGGTCGTCATCACGTTCAGCTCATCAGAAGTCCTCACATCCGAACAGATCTTCATCCTTGCTCGTCGCTCCTTCACCAGCACCAGTATGCAGACTCAATCAGGGGCTATTCAGTACAAGTACTGTACCTGCTGTTCTGAGTCGTGTGTTTGAGTCCCTTTGTTTGTGCCTACACCAGTCGTTACAAAATCACTTCTAAAACTGGCGATAAATGACTGAAACAGACCCCAGAAACACTCCAGCTGCACTCTTCTGACATGAAATATTGAGCTAGCTCTTACAGGCTGTTGAAGATTGATTGATGGGTGGATGTTGTGATATTATTGGTTGAAAACGGTCGGTACTAGACCTTACTGTGACTGTAAACAGGTCACTGCTTTAAATGAGCACACACACACACACAACGTGCATAACTAATTGTTCACTGAGGGAGACATTAAAAACCAAACACACCGTTATTTCATGCATGATTCATTACATTTGATTTTACTTACATTTCCCCACATTCAGCCTGACATATTAAGTATGTTTGCAAACTTTCGGATGTGGACTAGAATTTAATGTAAATGTCTTGAGGGTTTAAACACTGTGTGTGTGTGTGTGTGTGTGTGTGTGTGTGTGTGTGTGTGTGTGTGTGTGTGTGTGTGTGTGTGAAGGAAAAGAGGGATTTGCGAAATATGAGAATAATAGAGGAGATACACGAGAATAAATTTACATTATTTTATGTGAAGTCAAGGACAGAAACAGGACACAAGTTTATTCACTCAATCAATAAAACAATGCTCCTCAGTTTCCAGGGAAACGTGATCCTCATATAATTTTTCTCTGCAGCTTGTTCTAAATCTTAAGGTAGGAGCAATCTAAGTATTACAGAAGCAAATCCTAACTAACTTTAGGAATCCTGTCATATCTCAGGTTAGGAAATCCTAAATAATCAATCCAACATCGCTTATTGACTTTAATGTCTGTTACCTAGCAACCAACACTACTTGTCTCACCTTATTGAAACAAACTGCAATATACTTGCTTTTAACTACACGTACGCGTGATGGCTGCCTCGCGTGTCCTGCATACGTTTCGTGCGTCGGTTTTCCGCACGTCCGCAGAAATCAACGCTACGCGTTTGCAAGATGCAATACGCACATGAGCGGTAGGGGGCAGTGTAGAGCCAGTACGTGAAAAGGTTAGTGGGCACATCAAAAAATGGTGGAAAGTTTTGACAGCTGGTGAGAGATCAGTAACATCTTAGAAGTTGCTGTGAAAACCTGCAAAAATAAATGGAAACAAGTCTGAGGATGCTGGGATCTTAGCATTAACCATACACTGAGCTCCTCAAGTGTCGCCATATTTATTGTTTACTTCATGCAAACGGTGAAAAGAACGGCTTGTTTGTATTCCTTTCACTTTACATTTGAATCACTTAGGTAACACTCAGGTTCTCTGCAGCACTTCAGCATTCAAAGGAGCTTCAGCTCGTCTGTCAACAACATTATAATGGAGAAGCTCAAAGATCATATAGTCAAAACAAGAGGCATTAGAGTGAACATTCTCAGAAGACTTAAAGGTCCGATAAGCAGCTCATGGTTGATTGTTGAGTGTCATTCCCAGGTTGTCAAATACCGACGCTTTGGGTTGATAGATGGGGCTGGCTGCAGTATGTAGAACAGGGCGGGGTTCAGTGTGGAACGTTTAATCCCACCCACTGTGGCAACCAATTTGGGCAGGATTAAACATCAACTTTATTGGCTTTGGGGGTTAAACAACACAAGTTCATCAAACAAAAAGAGCTACTGAACTGCTCAAAAGCCGGTACGGAGAACAAAACGTAAATATCACATTTTACTTTCATTATAGTCAAATTGCACATTAAGAATTCAGCTAATCTAGAACTGAAGTTTAGCATACTTCATAAATTAGCTAGCTTGGTTGCTATAGCTAATAATAACTAGAATTCACCAAGTTAGACAGAAAGGTCCAATATCCTCTCCTGTTAATTTGGTCTGCTGTGTTAATCAATATGATTAGGCAAATGTTACTGAAGTATAGATTAGCTAGCTCACTGTCAGTTAGCTAACATTACTGCACCACAACGACTATTTTTGTAGTAGCCTATTAATAGCAAATAGCAAAAATATAATGTGAGAATTTTGTTTTGTTCTCTGCGTTTTTCTCCAACGACCAGTGCGACACGCTTATTTTGATGCGACCCAACATGCTGCCACATATAGTCAATAAAAGACCAAATGTAGCTTCATCTGCCGCTGAAAATATTCCCCCAAACATTCCCTCCTGTTTGTTTGATAAAGATTACAGTGAGCAGCTGAAATGACTGAAACTATGTACTTGTAAGGAGTTTTCTTTTTGAAAGATTTACTTCTTCAATAGGAACCACATGGTGGACCATTATGGGACCTAGCTTGTTTCAGAAAAAAAAAGTACAGTAATTATTGGTTAGAGACAAATAATTTTTTGATCCCATTTGAATTGTACCATGAATTACACATTTTTCACCAAAAAGTTGTAGCCGGTCCCGCATGCTAGCTAGCTAGCTAGCTAGCTAACAGAAGAGACTCCTTTCACAGCAGCTGTCAACATGAGTAGACTTGTAGTGATTTTCACATCTTTAAATACTTTTTCTGTGCCAAGGTGACGGCCATGTTGGTGACGGTGACATATCATGTGTGAAACAATGTAGTTGAAATTCAATGAGCCGTTTCACACTAAACTAAATGGTTCTTTACCACAAACTGCGACTTTCTTCATCTGCAAAATTTTCTTTTTCTTTTCTTTAGTATTTTTATTATGCATTTCAACATAAACACGAACAACTACAACAACTACAGTTGACAGGAATGTAACAAATAAACACCTGAAGAGAAAGTAGACAAAATAAATAATAAATAATTACAAAATTAAATAAAATACAATACTATCCCACCTTATAACCCAAAAATATCAATTAGCCAATTTCCTATATTGCTATCTATCATTCCGTTTAACATAACATTTGTAAGTCTTTTACCAGCGTATCTAAAGAACGATGTCCAAGTCTTTTTTTTTTAAATCATCCATTTTACATTTGAATCTGTGTGTTAGATATTCCATTGGTATTATCTCAAATATCAGTTTGTACCAACTAACAATTGTAGGTGGCGCATTATCAATCTCTAAGTGTCCAACTGTAAGCATATTAAACAGCCTTCTTTGATGGGAGCCTTTAATTTAAGGAAGAACCAAGAAGCAAAATTATCTTTTAAATTGACCAACACCTGTAAAGGGGCGGGACTTTGGCAGACTTTGGATCTGCATTTTGGATTTCATGACAATAAAAACGATAGAATAACTGCAGACTTCTTTCTTTCATGGCTGCTGATATTTGTTCTGTTTTTCTTTTATTTTCCATTGACGTCAATAGAACATTCAGGAGTGTCTGACACCTGCGGAGCTGCAGGCACAGTGGGGACACTCATTATCTTTTTCTTGGAAATGAAGGCTTTTAGCAACCTGTAGAGGGGGGAGTCGACATTCTACAATTTAAAACTTGCACATGGTGAGTGTTTTATAGTCTGATGCCAGTATTATTTTTTTACGTGCAATATAATTAAGGGAAAATGACAATAATTTAAAAGACCAATGAGACTTTCAAATTGGAAAATGAAATCACTAGCTCTTATCTGATCTTAGTCTTATCTGCAGCACATTTTAATGGAGTTTTAAACTGCAGTGAGAGAAAGGACCAGTGAAAGTTTCCGTTTAGCAAAGAAAGAAAAGTCGGTGACTTCCTCGACCGACACTGGTGGAAAGCTGCTCTGATTCAACACTTGCACTTTGACTGAAGCTTAGATCTTGAAGCTCACCTGGTTACTTTTGGCTGTTTTACTGTTTAATTCTACTCTAATTTAAAATAATAGAATATGTTTATACATTTTCAATGTGAGGGGGTGATAACCCTCGTCATTTTTTATTTTAAAGATTTTTCTTTTTGGACCATTGGCTCTAAAATAAAGATGGACGACATGAAAGTTCCCCAAAAGTGAAGCAAAAACACATTGATCGCCCCCTGATGGCTGGCTGCAGTATTGTTCATAAACCCCTCCCCCTCCATGTTAGCAGATGGGACATGAGCCAAACTGAAAGCACACGTCAAATAAATTTTTCCCAAAGATGGTTTCTGTCATTTTAGGTAGTTCTTATCACGCTGATGTTTGTTCAAGT